>BKZX01032572.1:71044-97008 GCA_014362285.1 Fagus crenata
TTCTTTCTTTTTGTGATTACTTTCTTTTATTGAAGATGTCGGTTATGTCTGACATGGGAGAAGAAGAGTCTCCCTAAAAGGTGGAGAGATAGACATTACGTCAATTAGTAGTGGCTTGAAATAAGGAATCACACCCAAGTAATTCATTCACTTTAAAACTCCCAACCACCATCTAACGCATTTATTTCATATAAGACTTTACTGAAACCCTATTCTCATCCCTTGAAGCTTCTCAACATTCTCTCATGGCCTCTTCTTCTCAACTTTCTGAAATCGTAAACCCATCTATGCTGCCACCCCCTCCACCGCCTCTATAGGATGTTTCGCCACACAAGCCGAGAGGCCAAAAACTATAGTGAGACAACCTCGTGGTGAAGGAAGGCATCGAGTTTAAGGAGGAAGAGGTTGGCAGATGTTGAAGACGATGATGTGTTAGGTGAAAGGACAAATGACAACGGTAAGCACGAGCAAGATGATAAAGAGATGGATGAGGACTCGTCTGATGGGGGAGACCTTGAAACGGGTGGTGGCATAATAGGTTGAGGCTTGTCCTCTACTGAATTAGTCGAGGATGATATGGTCTCCCTAGGATTGGAGTCTGATATCCCTATTCATGGTTTCGCAAGTGTGGAGGCAACTCCTTTGTTTAGTGATGTTTTGGAAGGGTTGCATTCAGTTATTGTTGAACAGATAAGTTCTGTCGTTGATCAAACAGGCTCTGTCACTGGACGTCGAGAGCTTGTTCCCTTGGAGGACGTAGGTTCATAGCTGGTTGGAGAGTTTAGTAATAAGTAGTGAGATTGTGACGTCATGATGACTGAAGAGATTGTCCCTGAACAAGTAGTTGTCCTTGAACAAGTTAGTCGTGATGATGATATGGACCTTGGTCATGGTACCGCCGAAACAGAGCTTGATCATAGTGATGTTAAGCTCCCGCAAGGTATTTTGTTATTTTCCTCATTTCAGTTTATTCTTTTGGTGTTGGTTCTTATGTTTTGCCAATAGATTGACATTTACCAACACCAGATATTCATGATGATATGATTGGCCCCGTTGAGGGTGATATTCGTGATGATATGATTGACCCCATTGGGGGTGTTGATATGGTTGGACTAGAGCCACTTGGGAATCTTGCTGGAAAGCCCCCAAATGTTCAACAGTCAATTACAACTTCCTTGATTTTGGCTAATACTGCCGCAACAAAGCCTAATGATAGTTTTGCTGAGCTCCCACAAAGTATTTTTAATTGTTTTACTCGTTTAATTCTATTCTTTTGGTGTTGGTGCTTATGCTCTGCCAATGACTTCGCATTTGTCAATACCAGATGCTCGTGATGATATGGTTGACCCCATTTGGAGTATTGATGTGGCTGAACTAGAGTCACTTAAGAATCTTGCTGAAAAGGCCCCAAGTGCTCTACAGTCAGTTACAGCTTCCTTGGTTTTGACTGGTACTACGAACAACCTTCCTCTTGGCAAATTAGCTTGGTTTTTAGAAGAATTTGAAAAGAGTGAGCACAATAGTCATCCATCTAAATATTTTTAGGAGTATGGAGATGCTCAAGGTGAGTTCCAATCTTTTAGAGTCCCTTTGGAGAGTTTACCATTGTTGAACACTCTGAAAGGAAATACATGGTGATTTCACTGCTGGTCTTCAGTTTGGAGTTGTGTTCGGTAGCTTCATGTTAGGCTCCCTTTATGCTGTACCACTAAACATGCAGAACCTCATCGTTCTACCGCTTGATGAAGTGAGACTTTTGGAGTGGGGTGGAGTTGTTAAGGAACTTATGAGTGCTGGCTTTGCAATTGGGTTCATGCTTGATCACATCCGCCATCTTGCACGTATTATGTTTGGTTAGAAAGCCAGGGAGAACTTGGAAGCATTGGACTACCAGATTGAAGAAGTGAAGAAAGCTTTGGCCGAACTAGAAGTCATTCGTAACAGTGTCCTTGAAGCAAGTCCTGCTACTGTTCTGGCCGATACTTCTTCCTTGAATGGCTTAGCTTAGTTAGGATGCCTTTCTCTTATTTCATTTTGTCAAAGTCTTGGTACTCTGTAATATTTTGTTCACGTGACAACCTTGTTTTAGGCTTGTGAACATCTTGGCTTGTATTGCATATACGTACATATTTTGGATGCATGACTCCTTTTCTTTCCCATGGCTTTGTTCTCCTTTTTTTTTTTTTTGATTTTTTTTTTACTTGAAAAAGAAGAATAATTAAGAAAGGAACATGTAAGAAAAAGGGAAATACATAATAAGGGGAAAAGCCTAAGTATATAGCTATCTTAGTTTCGCGAGATAGAAGACACTCTTGAAACCCATACAAAAGAGTTCTACAAAATAAAGAGAACCTATTTAAAAGCTAAACATAATAAGTCTTCGGCCATTTGCCATTAATTGGATCAACAAGGATGGTGCCATCGGGTTGAGATAAATGGTAATATCTACTTTCATGACTCTCTCGAATGATGAAAGGTCCATCCCAATTCGGTGTAAACTTGGTTGGGGCAGAGAAGCCCCTTCATGAACAAAATTCTCCACGAAATACTGCGGAACCATTTTCTTAAGGCAATAAGCATTTTTTTCTGGAAACAAGGAGAATTCCTTCAAGCAAATACTCAAGTAAAAGAGTCCTCCAATCAGTGGTGTTAAAAACTAAATAGCATCCTTCATGCTCAAAAGTATGTTGACAAGTTGGACATTGTTCTTGAATGGCTATGGCTTGTTTGCACATGTCTAGCCAGTAGTAACCAAGCCGCTCTAGTCAGCGGTACAGACTGATGGCTCTGCTGAACCCACAGGTCTTCTCATGTGCCTCTTCCAACTTTTTAGCAGCTTCATTCATTGACAAGCATCTTGCCAATACTCCACCGAGCAACCTTTTATATAGTTCTCTAGCCACAAATATATAGATAATCCTTAAGCTCTTTGGGATTGACTATTACTTTTGGACTCATAAGGCCGGCCTTTAATGGTGTTCGCCAATCTGGTTGTTTGGCAAAGAGTTAGTGAGTTCTTTTTGCAATAATTTAGTGATAAGGATGCTTCTCTTCACGACGATGGATATCTCAACGCTTTCCCCTTCAAACATGATCTTTGAGCCCAAGGTTGCTAAGGTATCAGCATATCGGATATCATTATTTTAAGTGTGCTCAATTTTCAAAAGAAGCAAAAGAGTATTCCAAATGTTTTGCCATAGAACGGTAAGGGGCTAAGGATGGTTCCCTTATAGGAAAATCTCCTATAGCTTGGCATACTACAAGGTTTGAGTCTCCAATCACTTTGAGTTGCTTTATTCTTATTTCTCGTGCTATGGCTAAACCCGTAAGGTAAGCCTCATACTTAGCAGTGTTATTGGTGCAAGGAAAGTCTAGCTTGAAACTCATTGTGATTCCTTGACCTGGTTCCTTGAACAAAATGATTCCAGCCCCGCTGGACATACCGACGGATGATCCGTCAAATCTTAAGACCCAAACAGGCTCCTTTATATTTAACAAGGAAACTTCACCAACATCTTTTGGGACTTCATCACTGATCGCTGAACTGTCTTCTCCGGGAAACTATGCTAATAAGTCAGCAATGGCTTGGCTCTTCACTATCTTAGGTGTGGTGGAAATGATTTCATATTCGAAAAGTTGTAGAAGCCACTTTGTTAATCTTCTGGAAAGGATGGGTCGCCTCAACAAGGTTCTTATAGGATGTGATTTTTTCAGGAGATGGATAGTGTGGGTTAAGAAATAGTCTCGAATTTGTTGAGCCACATATGCTAGTGCTAGACAAGCACGTTTAGCACTTGGATATTTTGCTTATGCTATCTTAAGTGCATAACTGATATAGTATATGCACCGCTCAATACTATCATCTCCTTCTTGAGCAATGAGTGCTCCTATTTCTTTGTCGTCTGTGGCTAAGTACAGTCGTAAGGGTACTTCAAGTGTTAGTGAACAAACGGTTGGGAGCTTAGTCATCATTTGTTGAAGTTTCTGAAAAGGAATCCTGACATTCGTTTGACCAGCAGAAAGGTGTTCTTTTTTTTTTTTTTTTCAACAGTGGAATAAAAGTTGAAGTGATTACGCCTAAACCATATATGAATCTCCTATTATAAGAAAGTCTTCCCAAGAACCCTGTTAATTCCTTCAAAAGTTTGACAAATTTTTCTTTCTGTACTAGAGGCAAGGATGAACTAATTGAAACAGGCTTTTGGATAGTCGAATCATCACTTAGGTTGATAACTTCGAGTTTTTCTTGAGTTGCAACTAACGGTGGTGGTTCTGCTGTGAACTCTAATTTCTGGTACTGTTGAATCGTCAGTTGGTTCCTTTATCAAGTCTATTTCTACAGTGAGGCAAGAGGGATGGAAATTGTCATTTTTGAAAGACAAAGCTTCTCGATTTAGGACCCAAACCAAGCCAGTTGAACATGATCTAAATTTCAAGGCTTTTTTTTATTTTTTTTAGTTTTTTTTTTTTTTGCAGTGTTCTAACCTCTGTTGGTGTTACGGCTGAACCATCTAATGTTCCTTCGCAAGTAGGGCTACAACATCAGAAAGGGTAACAAACTATGAACTTTGTTCCATGGAAGGTGAATTGTTAACCACGGAACCTCCTTTTGGTTGACTCTTTTCTAGTTCCTCTTTATCTCAAGGAACTCCTTTCTCTTCAGATTGCTTCGGCTCTTTCAGCTGCCAAACAACATCTGCTAAGTTCTACTGAACCTTCTATATATCTCGAATTAGGCCAAAAAGTAAGGCGACTTGCGGATCTACCTCTACTTGGTTGACCTCAGGTTGAGAAGAAGAATCATGATTCTGAGTCTAGGACTAATTGTTAGATACCGTGTTGGTATTTTGGGCATTCCTAGTCTTAAACGCCATTCTTGTGGATTGGTAAAGTTGCTTGACTCCCTAATGGACTCGCCAATTATGTTGGGGGTCTTTTGAGGTTCAACCACGTGTTGAAGCTTGAATAGTTGCTCTCAGTGCAATATGGGGTCCAATCCAGTGGTTTAGTAGCACCTCATTTGATTTAGTTGTAAATTGGTTCGGCCAAAGAGATCACTTGTTCAGCTGCATTGTTCAGCCATAACAAATAATGTGAATAATACATAACCTCAAAAATAATAACCAAAGACTTGAAGAAAATAGGTTTGGATGAGGAGAGAGAGTGAGGAATCGGTGTATGTAGCAAAATTAAGGTTTTTAGAGACAAATCTTAGCTAAGAGAGTTAGGGTTTTAAAAGACAAAGCTTTTAGATCTGAGATTTTCTAAAGGCTATTTTATGGTGGATTTGTGTAAGTTGTGATTAGGTTTTCTATGATATTGTGTTCTAATCTCCCCTTTTTGGTTGCCCTCCCCCCTCTTATTTATAGGCCAAGATCCTTCAACTCATTGAGCACCCTAGATTCCCTTTGCCATGGCTAGTCATTATTATGCTCAATGCTTTGAGATAACACCATGGTCGTTTTATCTAGAGATAACAACCCCTTTCAAGAATTTGGTAGTGTCATTTGGCTACTTGGCCGGTTTAGTTTTGCCCCAAAGAGGAAGAATGTTGCTATCTAGTTGGTGGGTTCTCCTAGATGGTTTTTTTTGGGTTAGCTGGAACATTTAATAGCTATACCCATTTTAGCTAAGAAGAAAAAGAAGGGCCTAAAGGCCATTCGGCCAGAATCACTATACACACCTGCTTGGTGCACCTCCTTCTTGGTTAGCCAGTCCCTAAGCTGACTTCCACCAAGAAGGGAAGGGTACAATAGCGAAGAAACCCTTCACACCCCCCAACCATCCAAACTTTACCTCCTTCAAGTGTGATCTACATCAATGGTGGTTGTGCTTAGGCAGAGCTCGGCTGAACATGTGGATTTAGCAAAGCAGGGAACAGGTTCGGCAGAATAGCAAAGGATCTAGAAAGTTCCATTGATGTGTCTCTTTCTCTTTTGTCTGGTTTTGTTGTTAGTGCCAACTCCCTTTCATGCGTTAAGTTTAAATATCTGATACCTATGTTGAATGGGCTGAACTTTTGTAAAGTGGAGCACTTGTTACTGTAGTACCTAGCAACTGGGGCTTTTGTTCTTATCATGACCCATTAGCCTCATAGGGCTTCTTTTATCGTGAAGTGTTGGGCTTATTAAGCTGGGCCATTGTGTTTGATGATCTAAATTATATATATAGCATTTACTTACATTATTTTTTCTTTTTATTATTATTATTATTATTATTATTATTATATTCCAAACTTAGAAATTGTAAAGTATATTTCAACCAAAAATTTATAAAGAGGATAATAACCAGGGTATATAGTATTTACTTACATTCTTTTTTCTTTTATTATTATTATTATTATTATTATTATTATATACGGAACTTAGAAACTGTAAAGTGTATTTCAACCAAAAATTTATAAAGAGTATAATAACCTGGGCAAATCTAAAGTACCCACATTTTTTTTTCCTTTTTTTTTTTTTGGGTGTGGTACCTCTAATAAAAAAAAAAAATCTCACATTAATGGTACCAAGGTCACACATAATGGTAATTATCTCACATATGATGGTACCTATCATCATATTACTTGGTACCTTAAATTTTTATTTATTATTTAAATTTAATATTTATAAAAATTAAAGGCGTAAATGTATTATTGGTCTCTAAAGTTTGCTTATTGAGCACTATTGGTCCCTGAAGTTTAAAATGAGTACAATTAGTCCTTGAAGTTTCAAAAATGAGTATTATTGGTCCTTCCATCCAATTCTATTAGTTTATTTGCCTATGTGGTTAATAGAGAGACAATGTGTCTTCTTTTTTTTTTTAATATAAAATAGTAGGAATATTTTATTGATAAAATAAGGGATTAAAAAAAAGCTACAAGAATTACAAAAGATGTTGAATTTCCATAGGAGCCTCTTCTATCCAGATCTTGGTCATCATATGGGACCAGCCACAACGTGCCAAAGCCAATGCAGCCACATTTATCTCTTTGGAAATTTCTAAAACAACAAAAGACTTAAACTTGTGACGCAACACCTCAACGTCTTCGATCCACATGTCCTCGACTGAGAAACCACCTACAGCATGGCCCACAGGTGGCAAAAAAGAAACTCATGGTCATTCAAGAATAATTTCCTGAAATCCCATTTCACAAGCAAATTGCAGAGAGTGAATAACAACCCCCACATTCGAATGAATACCACACGGCAATCTTGGCAATTCCATAACCATAGCACCCATCACTTGACTATTGTGAAATCTGATCAGAGTTCCTAGAAAATATTGATGAGATTGTGGCTCCAAGAAAATAGCCCAATTCACCTTCACACATCCCACTCGAGGTGGACACCAACCAACAGCCACATATTCTATGGATTGTGCCTGGATTCCAATATCCTTAACACCCCCAAACCTTTTAGAAACCTTTTTGTAATCATCCAATAGACTCCGCGCCCAATGCACTACATCCACGGGATTAAAGCCTTTTCCCTCATGAACTATGAGATTCCGCTGACCCCAGATGAAATAAGCTACGCAACAAAAAAAAAAAAAATTCAACATCCTCCAACTTTAAACGACAGTGAACCAAAAACATGAGATCGAAAAAACATAACAAAGAACGATTCCATTTATATATCAAAAGCTAAGATTCAAGCCAGACATCGTTGGCAGAAGAATACCCACACAAGCTCTCCACATGAAATCTTTTATCTTCGGTGGTAAGGACAAAGACCATAGGAACTTCCAAAATTTCCTATCCCGACCCAACAAGGAACACTCACCCTCCTTATCTTCCACATGGCGCTTCAGTTGCATGTAATAAACTCTCTTAACAGAGAAACGCCCCAACTTTGACTCATTCAAAAATAGCCGATCCAGTTTCAAGTACAAAGGTTCTCTCAACTTGTCTTGAAGGTATGGAAAGGGTAATTTAGATGATATGAATGCTGCACTAATTGGGGATTTTTCTCCAGATGAAGTTCTTTCTGCCTTGAAGCAGATGTATCCTACAAAAGCACCGGGACTAGATGGTATGTCTGCCATTTTCTACCAAACCTATTGGAATATTGTTGGCCCTAAGGTATCTCAAGCTATTATTTGTATACTTCATTCTGGTCATATGTTGTGTAAGATTAATTATACGGACATAGTAATTATTCCTAAAATTAAAACACCAGAGAGAATTACTGATTTTAGGCCTATTTCCTTATGCAATGTTGTTTATAAGATTGTATCCAAGGTTTTGGCAAACAAGTTGAAAGGTGTTTTGCCTTTGATTATTTCTAATTCTCAAAGTGCGTTTGTCCCTGATCATCATATAACGAATAATGTGTTGGTGGCTTTTGAGGTCATGCATTCCATGAGCTAGAAGTGAAAAGGCAAGAAGGGTCAGATGGCTCTCAAATTAGACATGAGTAAGGCGTATGATAGGGTGGAATGGGGGTTTATTGAAGCTGTTCATTGGGATTTGGGTTTCGTTGAGAGCTGGACTAAGTTGATTATAATGTGTATCAACTCTGTTTCTTATTCGGTGTTGATCAATGGTGAGCAATGTGGTTTTTTCTCAACTTCTCGTGGTATTTGTCAGGGTGACTCATTGTCGCCTTATTTGTTTTTGTTGTGTGTGGAAGGGCTTTCTTACCTACTCCGCAAAGCAGAATTGAATAATAGGATCACTGGTGTGGCTGCAAGTAAAGGTGGGCCTAAATTTAGCCACCTTTTCTTTGTGGATGATTTTTTGCTTTTTTGTCAAGCTACTGTGCAAATTGTGGGGAGATTAGCAATGTTCTCAAGTTGTATGAGGAGGCTTCAGGTCAACAACTCAATAAGGCTAAAACGTCTATCTTCTTAACCAAAAACACTTCTACGGAGATAAAGGCTCAAATTCAGGTGATGTTTCGAGTGCCAGAAATTAAAATTCATGAGAAATACTTAGGTCTCCCATCCTTTGTGGGTAGATCTAAATCAGCAGCTTTGGTGAGTTGAAGGGCAGGGTTTGGGGGCGGATTAATGGGTGGAAGGAAAAACTTCTTTCTAATGGAGGTAGGGAGGTGTTGATTAAGGTGGTTACACAATCCATTCTGACTTATACGATGAGTTATTTCAGGTTGCCGGATGGCCTGTGCAAAGATCTTAATCCAATGTTTAGTCAATTTTGGTGCGGCTAGCATGATAAGAAGATGAAGGCTCACTAGATCAAATGGAATAAGCTTTGTGAACCAAAGGAGAAGCGATATGGGCTTTAGGGACATTGCAGTGTTCAATCGAGCTTTGTTAGCCAAGCAAGGTTGGCGAATGCTTCAACAGCCTAACTCTTTGGTGAGTAGAGTGTACAAAGCTAAATATTATCCAATGGGTGGTTTTATGGAGGCTGGTGCTGGGAATAGACCTTCATATGCTTGGAGGAGTATTCTTTCTGTAAGAAGTGTGTTGAAGATGGGTATGCGGTGGCATATAGGAGATGGTAACTCTGTTCATATAACGGAGGATTCTTGGCTTCCGTTTTCTTTTCCAACACTCCTCTCTCGGTCCACAATATTGTTGATAAGAATGAGCGAGTTTCTATCCTTATCAATGCCATAATTCACTCTTGGGATGTTGATATTGTCTAGGCTTTATTTTCGCCATGGGAAGCATGAGTTATTACTTCCATTCTATTACCTCCTCACTCGAAACCGGATCGACTATTTTGGAATGAGTCAAAGTTGGGGCGTTTTTCTGTTAAGAGTGCCTATTACATGCAACTGAAGTGCCATGTAGAAGATAAAGAGGGTGAGTGTTCTTTGCTGGGTCGGGACAGGAAATTTTGGAAGTTCTTGTGGTCTTTGTCTTTACCATTGAAGATAAAAGCTTTCATGTGGAGAGCTTGTGTGGGTATTCTTCCCACTCATGGTCTTCTTTGGCATTGCCACATAAGGATTGATGGAGTTTGTCCCTGCTGTAATCAAGATGTGGAGTCTGTCACTCATGCTCTATGGTCGTGCACGGCTGCCAATGATGTCTGGCTTGAATCTCAGCTTCCAGTACATAAATGAGATCGTTCTTTGTTATGTTTTTTCGATCTCATATTTTCGGTTCACTGTCGTTTAAAGCTGGAGGATGTTGAATTTTTTTTGTTGCGTAGCTTATTTCATCTGGGGTCAGTGGAATCTCATGGTTCATGAGGGAAAGGGCTTTAATCCGGTGGCTGTAGTGCATCGGGTGCGGAGTCTGTTGGATGATTACAAAAAGGTTTCTAAAAGGTTTGGAGGTATTGAGGATATTGGAATCCAGGCACAATCTGTAAAATCTGTGGCTCTTGGTTGGTGTCCACCTCGAGAGGGATGTGTGAAGGTGAATTGGGCTATCTTCTTGGAGCTACAATCTCGTCAATATTTTCTAGGAACTCTGATCAGAAATCACAATAGTCAAGTGATGGGTGCTATGGTTATGGAATTTCCAAGATTGCCATGTGGTATTCATTCGAATGTGGGGGCTGTTATTCATTCTTTACAATTTTCTTGTGAAATGGGATTTTAGGAAATTATTCTTGAAGGACCATCAGTTTCTTTTTTGCCACCTGTGGGCCATGCTATAGGTGGTTTCTCAGTTGAGGATATGTCAATCGAAGAGGTTGAGGTGTTGCGTCACAAGTTTAAGTCTTTTTCGGCAATTTCCAAAGTGATAAATATGGCTGCATTGGCTTTGGCACGTTGTGGCTGGTCACATATGATGACCCAGAACTGGATAGAAGAGGCTCCTATGGAAATTCAGCATCTTTTGTAATTTGTTTAGCTTCTTTTGTAATTCGTTGGTTATGCTTTGGATATTTTTCCTTTATTTTATCAATAAAATATTCCTACTATTTTATCAAAAAAAAAAAGGAAAAAAAAGTTTTAGAAACATAAAAGGTATACAAATTAATTAATTTTAGATAGATTAAATAGTAAGTATCAGTTTTATAAGCTTTATTACATATAAGAGAAATATGATAAATACAAAAATCAATGAAAAATATTTCTTTTGTTTAGATGATAAAGTAGAATATGTCCAAAAGTTTTTATCAAAAAAATAATAGCATAGTTTCTTCTAATGAAAAAAGAGAAATGGTTTGTTTTGGGGAATTTAAAAGAAAAAGGTTTTACTAAATAGATTTAGTTATCTAATTTTATGAACACATATGATTTAAATTCTCCTAAAGTTAATAAGTTATATATGTAGAAAAGAAGAAGAAAAGGTGAATATTAAAAGAAAAAAAAAATGAGATATTAATACTTTACTAAGTTTTCTTATATATATATATATATATATTAAATGTGAGGGGGCGTTGGAAAATTTTTGTTTATGAAAGAATAGGAAGAACATTAAAACAAATCAGAAAAAGATAAAACTTAGAAGTATGATTACGTTTTCCTTAAACAATATTTGCCCCTACAAATAATTTGCTAAAGCGTTACTACAAATTTGTTCCCAGGATACAACCAAGTCTAACTTTACGAGTAGTAATTTTGGAGAATTTCTATGAACTTCTTTAAGGAATTTTTTAAAGATGAACAACTTAATGAAAAAAACGGAATATGGTTTACCATATATAGTTATTGGACATTTATTGAGACACAATGAAACAACACTTTGAAAGTATTAACCTTTCAGCAAAGTTATTATTGATTTCCACAATCCCAATTCTCGACTGCTGCCTCGATGGATCATGACTACTATCGCACATACAAAAACATCTCAATTGATACCTCGATGGATCGAGCTTTAGTGGATCCTCAAGCTCAAAAACTATTGTGATCTATCACCATCAAGTTGCGACATACCTATTATATATACAACATGAGGCCAATAAATAAAATTTATTAATAAAATAAGGGTTGCCCAATTCAAATAGAACTCGGCCTTCCTATTAAGGACTATTAATTTCTCTAGTCACTTCTCCATCTAATGAGCTAGACTATTGTTAGACTCGTGTGTTTCATAACGTCTCTACAGGGGGATAATAATTCAAACTGAGAACGATGAGTTATGATTGTTTTCCTCAAGCTTCCTCCTCTACCACAGGCAATTTATGCTACTCTTGATTTTGATAGAGCAGAACCAGACAAAACTTGACTAGCTAGGAAGAAAATTCAATTATATATTGAAGAAAGAAACTTAGCAATATACATATATACAAACTCTCTTAGGAAATGAAGTGTTGTTCACAAACAAAGAACAATCAATTATTCAATATATCCTTTATTTTCGTGCACAAAGAGAGAGTGACTGACAGTAGAGGCGATACACCAAATCCCATTGCACTTCCTTATATCAATTCTAGTGATACGAACGGCTACAAGCCCTTAAATTAGAAAAGACTGAAATCACAATAACCACTTTATTCTTCTGGCTATGGAGGAGTTCCGGCGGCTGATGCCGATTGATATGAGATAACACAGCAGTAGGGGAATAAAAAAGGAGTAAGATCCACTCAAGAAAACCAAACTACGAAATTTTTCTTTTTTCTCCAGGACTGCAAATGTGCCACAAGAAAACGCCAAGACCATGGAAGTAAGGGATCCTAAAGTTAAATACACTGATAGGACACTTTCTTTTCGGTTCGCGAGGACAAAGGCATATTTTGAGTCTTGTAATTTTGTCCTAAGATAGTGGATAAGCATTGCGGCAGATGAAGCACCAAAGGCCAACGAATCAAATGCCAAAAACCATCTAAAGTTTCCGTTATTGATTAAAACTGCGTTGCCCGTATCGCCATCATATCCACCAGGCACTTGGAAGGCTGCTGCGAAAGTGACAGATGTAATGATTGACATCGCTGTTATATTGATTTCGCCCACACTCTTAACATCTGGAGTCACAGTAACCACTTTGTTAGTCTGGCTGTCATCCACTCGTTCCGAACTGATCATGTGTAGATCTTTCATAATTGTTTCCTGCAAATATTCAGAGGGAAATGTCATTGGCTAATACCTAAAATTGCAATTTTCCATCTTGGTTTTGTGACATGCAATGATCTCTCAAGCCAGCCTGGTCCGTTTAAGACATTTAGAAAGAAGATTAGAATTCAAATATTCTTATTTTTATGGGGAATTAAAAAACAGTATGATAGGTATACAGTGTATGTTAGACAAAATGATCCTATAACCGTTAAAGTGTAATAAAAAATAGATTAAATGTTTTCTTAACGTATGAACACCCATTAACCGGACCAAAAAAAAAGTATAATTCATTTGCCAAGAGTTATGTAATTCATTGACACATATACGAGATCATGAGAGAATCTAAATTCTAATTACACTCTCCTAATTGATGTAAGGAAAAAAGTCAAAAAATAAAGCAGCTCAATAATCTTTTCAAATGAAGTCCACGGGCGTGGCCTTTTCCTGAAGGAGTTTTCCTTCCGGAAAACTTATATAATTTTTCATCCATTTTTAGTTACTATACACAGTTTTACGAGGCTTACCTTTTGAGACACTGTAAACTGGTTATCTAATTGAATAATGTCAGCAATGTTCTTCCCCTCCTTGTTGATAGCCCACTTGTCAACTTTACTCTCATCTACAAGCATCGTTAATATTTCATAACGTCCATTAATGGCAGCTAGATGCAAAGACGTGTTTCCTTCTTCATCTTGCTCATTTATCATATCTTGAGAAGCTTTTTGCTTGAGGAATATTTCCACGGCATCTATGTTTCCACTCTAAACGGCAAGATGAAGAGCTGTCCTACCTTTGTTGTCCAACAATTCCAAAGTATATGGACATTTTGTAAAGAGTGTTCTCATTACATTAACATGGCCTACCTTAGCTGAAATGTGAAGAGAAGACATGCCTTCTTTGTCCTTTTTGTTAGCTAAGGAAATAGTTTTTTCCAAAAATAGTTCAACAGCTTCTAGATCGCCATAATGTGCTGCATAATGAAGAGGAATCCAGCCACAAACATCCACTTCAGAAATTGTGTGTGGAAATTTGTCCAACATCTTGGACACAAAATCTGCAAAGAGAGAGGAAGAACCATGTAGTGATTAGCTAAAGTTAGCATGTGTTCATGATGAATAGGTTAAAAAAAAATTTAGGTTCTATGGGTGCTCAAAATTTCCTTGTCTATCACGTGCCACTTTGCGAATGGGCTGAACGTGGGCTGAGCTGTTTAGAGGGGATGTTGAGCACAAAACTCTACACCGAGCTTGTTGATCTACCCAATGGCTGATGGTGCTTCCCTCTAGAGTTCCTGATCTACTGGGCCACAATACTCATAAGGAAATGGTCACTATAGACTGATAGGATCAGTACCGCAGATCAAAACTAATTATAATAAACTTTGTTTTCACCAAGGCATCCAGTGATAACAACATGTAAGAAATACACAATGGACTTGCCAATAGACAGACAAAATCAGTCCCACAGATTAAAATTGGAGTCATGACAGACAGATGGAATGAGTGCTGCAGATCAAAACTAATCATCATAAACCTTGCTTTCACCAGGGCATTTAGTGACAACAACACATAAGAAATATGTAATAAACAACAGAACTCAGGAGTCAGTGATCTATTGGGCCACAATACCCATAGAGAAGGTCACAGTAGATTGACAGAACTAGTACCGTAGATAAAAAATAATCACAATAAACCTTGGATTCATCAAGGCTTGCAATGATAATAGCATTTAAGAAATACACAATATATTTGCCAGTAGATACACAAAATCAATCTCTCAGATTGAAATTAAACACAATAAACTTGGTTTTCACAAGGACTTGCAATGAAAAGTAACATGTAAGAAATATATAACAAACAATGGAACTCTGGAGATTTGGTGAGTAGGAAGAGGATTATTTACTGTGCAAAAGTGTATGAATCAACATCATTAATTGGTATGGATGTTTGGTGGTTGAGTAGGCTTTTTGGCTGTGGCAGACTGAAAGTGTCTCAGTCTACCACGGATCTGCAGAATTTTGGTTGTCTTCTCTCTTGGAGCTTTGTGAATCAGCTTCTATGGAGGAATTAGTTTCAGACCAAGATCAACCAACCCCCCTTTCCTATTTCTCATCCCTCTTTATAGTGGTGTTAGTATCTCATGGTTTCACCCATTACCCTCTTAATCATGATGGTTACTGTTTATCCGAGAGGTAAAAGGGGTGGGATTTGACTTATCTGCTGCAGACTTGATTTGGGCTGCAGCAGACAGCCAATTCCTCATTTTTGGTGTTGGGGATGGTGAGCATTAAATCCTTGACAAGGGGAGTTGAGGTAATTGAGTTGACTCATACACATTTTGCATAATTAAATTTGATCTTACCGTTGCATTCCATCCCTAGCAGATCGAATGCTCTCACGGCAGATCAAAGAAATTCAGTAAATTAATCCCCCTACCTCCAAATCGATCTTCCTAAGTTCCATGTTGAAGATGAACAAGGACCACCAGAGTGCAGGGCTACGGTGGTCGTCGCCCCTTGAGTGGTGGCAGCTTCGGCGGCCATGGCAGCTTCCTCGGCTTCTTCAGCTCTTGTCTTGTCTTCCCTCTCATTTCTTCTCTCATCTGGAGTTGCGATAGACCCTTTTTTTTATAGTGTCTACCGTAACCACTAGACAAAGAGGAGGACTAGCCCCCTTCCTGTAATGATGACGCCTGGGAACCCGTATTTCTCATTGGGAAGGAGACTTCTTTAAGTCTTGAGCTCTGTGCTAAAAGGAAAGCAAGAAAGAGCATCACGTGGGGGGGGGGGGGGATTTTCCCTCTCCTTTGGACTGTTCTGGCAGGCCCCACATCACTGTAGCAAACATGTATTTGGGGTTGAATGGGCCGGCTTGTGTCTTGGGCTTAATTTGATGGCCCAATGTCGTTAGCTCTTGTTTTCTGCCGCGGTAGACTACTGGGCCACTGTAGACTACTGAACTTTGTTTGCCTTGGGCCCTTAAAGAAAAGTTTGATGTGAGGTGCAGGTGAGTAGTGTAACTCAGCCCGCAGATCACGAAGCTTGGATTGATTTATGTATACGGTGGCCATTGCTCCTTCTAAGTCTACGGCTTCTGAATTAGCCATTCTCTTGGACCCTTAGAGAAGTCTGATCAATAGTAGATCATTTGCATTATGTGCTTCATGAATTCTTTTGACAAGAAATGCTTCAGCAAATATGGATGTAATGAATCAGCAAGTTGTTAGTCTGTGGAGATCCTTCGCTGCCTTTGAGATGGACAACTCGGGTCTGTGGGAGTGTTTTTACTCGAGTCTACCGAAAACACAATTACCTCTTGTATCTGCCATATGTATTTGGCATTTGTTGTTGATGCTACCGATTGCAATTTTGTTGGTTCTCAAGGTTCCATAGATTTGGGTTCGTAGGTCTGCTACAACTTTGAAGGGAGATGTATGATGCGTGGGTCTGCCACGACTTTGAGTGAAATATAAGTTACATGGGTCTACCACGACTTTAAGTGAGATGTAGGGTGCGTGGGTCTGCCACGACTTTGAGTGAATGTATTTCTCTAAGACCAACAGTGTTAGTTCCATATACAAGTGAGGAAGTGAATAAAACCTGTTGTTGTCTTCGGTGGACTATGGTAAGCCCATAAAGCATTTGTCTCATTGGAGATTGGATGATGCTTAGGATGTGCATTTGGTTTGTAGCGTCCATTTTCCTATTGCCTCGTAGACAGAAAAGCGTGGAACAATGATGCTTGAATATGATCTTATGGATTACACCAAATCGTATGATTTGCTTATAAATGAAGTCTAATATAGCAACGCTTGTAGCAAGATATGAAGAATCTTGGTCTACTAGTGCTTCTTTGTGAGTGGTGAGTCTTTGAATATGTGACCCAAGTATTTGGGAATTTAAGAATGCCCTTATGGATCTTTAAAGTGTGAGAGATGGCATTGAAGAAGCATCCTTATGCATTGACACTAATATAAGCGGTGTGGCTGAGTTAGTGAAGGAGTGTAGAGAAAATACTGGTGTTATGTCTACGGTATGCAGTTTCTTCAGCAGACTCCTTTATTTGTTCAATGGTAAGTGAAAGACATGTGCCTTGATGGATCTCCAAATGATAGAAGCTCCCAAGTTCTTTCTTTGATTTGGATGAATCGAAAGCTTGATGATATGTACTTGATTTATCATTGCGATAATCTTGTTGTAGTAGTTTGATCCCTCGGGTTACAAGTGAATACATTTGGATGACATTCAGTGGTCTGCCGTACAAGTTGTGATCTGATTGTAGCTTTGAGAAATGAACTCATAACTCATTCCTATGAGTAAGGGATGTGTTGATGATGGAGCAAGTCAATAATGAATTTTTTTTTTTTTTTATTTTATTTAGTTGATAAAACTTCTGCTCTTGCAACAGACTCTCCAACAATAAGTAAATTTTTTGAAAGCTTACTTGGCAGCAAACAAATCTTGATGACGGCTCCAAGCTTTTGACAGCTCTTCTTCTGGCAGACCAAAAGATTGCTAATACATTCTTATTGTGGAGTAATGTTGTTTACTAGTCTGTGGTTAGACTCAATAGCTTGATATTCAGCGGTAGACTTTGGCGAGCTCATGAATGATGAATTGATGGAATTAGCAAGACCTAGCCCCCATGTATGAAGAGACTTTAAGGTAGTCATGTTTTGGAGACTTGCTAGATGTGTGGATTGAGTTGGCTTGTACTTGTAAAAAGTGTGACACACTTTGATGTAGTCTGCTGTAGCGTTCCTCATAGTTACTAATAATAGCCAAGTGGTGAGAGTCGTTGGTAGAGTCTCTTTGTGAGTTTGCAACACGATGCTCTCAAGAGATACTCTAGAGAAAACGATTTGCCAATTATTGGAGGCAAAAGTTGCAAAAAATTTCTTCAAAATCATGTTGGTGCTGAAAGTTAGACATTTGCTTTAGAAGTCTACTGCTTCTTTACTCATGTTAGGCTAAAAGTAACCAGCAGCTGGTGTCTGTCGTAAAGACATGTTCCTCCGCTAACTTTTGCAAGTTTGTTCATATACTTCCAGCAAATGATTTGAATACTTATACACCTTGCTAAGACTCCCTTGGTGGTCTGCCATAAAGATCTCAAGATGATAAGACATAATCTTTCAGTTCTTTTAAGTCTGTCGTACCTTTAAGAGATATAAGCTTAGCCTTCAATGGTGTTATTCAATCTTCATGATCGGATGAGAGTTCTTCAAACTCTTTTCTCAGCAAATCAGTGATAGGTGCATCTATTTTGATTGATGACTTGAGAACCCAAGGTTGTAAGACCTCTTGTATAGCGGTCTTCATGTCTTTATGCATCCTCAATCTTCTAATGCATTATGATGATCTCATGCGTGATAGCTAGATCGGTGAGGTATACTTCATATTCTGTAGTATTGTTGGCCTTTTGTCTGAAATGGAAGAGCAAGCTTCTCACATAAATCGAATCAAGAGAGCAGTTGTGGCTTGACTCTTTATTAATTTTAGAGATTTGAAGATAGTCTTAGATTTAGATAATTGTAGTAGACCCTATGCGAGTCTACCAGAATGAATGAGACATTGTAGCAGACTACATCAAATGAGATTTTGTCATCAAATAGAGTTGATGAGCCAAGAAATAGTGTTGGAGCTGTTGAACAACATAAATCGATGCTAAACATGGTCATTCAGCCCCCAAGTAGCAAGCCTCGGCATCTTTAAATGTATGGTTGACATTGTGAATGGGTTGTTCAAGCCCATTGTTGCCTTCTTGAGTCACAAAAGTTATTGTTTCCCGATTATTTGAAGTCAAATATATTCACAAAGGCTTTCCAAATATTGGTGTATATATAGTGGGCAGCTCGGCCATGATTTATTATATTGGCATTCAGTAGACCAATAAAAAGAAACCAATTTCTTCAAAATTATAGTAAGAGCATAAGTTAGAGATGCTAACATAGGTACAGACCTCCTTATGTAGGATGATGATTTCATTTTGATTGCTGCAGATCAAACACATTGCTGATGAATTTGCTGCAGAATCTGTTGATGATGTTACAACAAACTTTGATGGTGAAGCTGTAGTAGATGCTGCTTGTGATGTCATAGCAGACTTCGTTGATGAAGTTGAGTATGCTCAAAGTGAGTCTCCTAAAGATAGTGACTCTACTAAGATTTCTTTAGAGGTGGCTGACTTACATTTGGCACCTGTGTCATGTGTCATGAGAATTATTGTTGAAGTCTACGAAGATAGTTTGCTGTCTGCTGTCTTTAGGAAGAGTATTTCAAAAATTTCAGTTGCACTTCCTATTTTGGCAGCCCCTTGGATGCAAAGGAGTGTTGGTGAATTGCAGAGAGTGTTTCTTCTTTGATGGAAGAAACTCATGTTCTGTTACAGCAGATGCTATTGATGATATCTTAGCATATTGCTGACGTTGCAACAAATGATTAATGCTGCTGAATAAGTTTACACTTTGAAGGTGCAACAATAAATTGAGACTACTAATGATTGATGTTGGTCCACTGCGAAAGAGATTTCGGCTAGGACGAAGTGGTAGTAGATGCCGGAGTTGCAGCATATACTATTGTGTCAGAAGTTACGGCAGATACTGCTAATGATGTTGTTCACATTGTGGAAGAGATTCTGGCTTGGGATGATGTTGTTGCAACATGAGCTACTTAGATGTTATAGCAGACGGCTAAATTTGTTATTCCCACCGCAGATGAGATTCCAGATTGGGGGATGATTTTGTTGTAGCAAAGCTACTTGGATGTTGTAGCAGATTACTAAATTTTTGTTATTCTCACCGCAAATGAGATTCCGACTTGGGAAATGATGTTTGTAGTAGATGCTATTTGGATGTTGTAGCAAACACTACTAATTTTGAGATAGTAGAAGTTACTTGGATGTTGTAGCAAACATTACTAATGTTGCAGTAGGAGCTACTTGGATGCCGTAGCAGATGCTGCAAATCTCGTCATTCCCACCGAGGTTGAAATTCAGGTTTGGGAGAATGATGTTCTTGTAACAGCAACTACTTGGATGTTGTAGCAGACTGCTAAATAATATTATCCCCACCACGGATGAGATTTTGGCTCGGAGAATGATGTCTACAGCAGATACTACTTGGGTGTTGTAGCAAAGGCTGTAAATTGTGTTAGTCCCACCGCGGATAAAATTCCGACTTGGGGAATGATATCGCAACAGATGCTGTTAGTTTTGATGAAATTGTTGTAGCGGATGCTGCTAGTGAAATTATAGCAAGTGCTACTGATATTGCAGCAGATCTTGGCAATGATACTGCTATAGCTATTTCCACTTCGAAAGAGATTTCAGTTGTGGACGATTTTTGTCTGTCATATGTAAAGCTCCTATTTCTGGTTGGAAGAATTCCCCAAAAATTCAATTGAGGATACTTTTACGACAGACATGGAGAACATGGCTAAAGTCCATGATAGTTGTAATGTTGTCTTGGTGGGAGGTTATGAGCAAAAAGATGTGATTGATGCTGTGGATCTCACTGCAATAAGTTCCCAAGACAAAGAATGTGAACCCAGAAGAGCGGGTAAGTGAATTCTTCATGGACTTTTGCCAACTTGGTTGTGTATTCATGCCTTTGTTAACTTTCCTTATTCCTCATTTTTGTAGATGCTAGTAATAACATTGGGATAAAAGAGGATGAACATGTTGATGTCACCAAGGCCATTGGATTGGTTGCTGATGTTATGGCAGATGCCCTTGTAGTAGACTTATTCAATCTGGCTTTACAGTAGATCTCCTGTAGCAGATTGATTTAGTCTGGTATTACGGTAGATCTCCTTGTATCATTAATTCTATATTGTTGAAATTTCCATGAGCGACTGCAGAAGTGATGCCTTTGCCTTTATCGTGCCCTGAAAATAGATTTCATTGAACTCTTTGTTGAGCTTGTGGGAGCTCTAAGGTTCCATGTAGGATTCTACGGTGGACCTCCTGAGAGAAATTTGTAGTTTACTGTAGCATGACGAATAGATTTGTAGTGGCAAGACTTAAGATCTTTCTCGTGTTTGTTATTGCTAGTAGGTCTTATTCCGTTTCTACTCCTTTGAGTTGTGTAGATAGGGAATATACATGTACATATTTTGAATGTTGTGTGTTGGTCTGCCGTAGGCTCTAGCGCCCCTATGGCTTATGTTGTGGAGGGAGTTTCTCTCTTTAGAGCTACCCCTTATTTTGGTAGCATTCCGGCTGGTGGTATCATCATACCAGCAAGCTATATTACTAGGAGGCTCCCTTAGTTGAGGAGTTCCCCGTTGTTGGTGAGATTTTTGTGCTTAAAGAGGTTCGTACACAAAGTTTCGTGGGGGGTGAATCTGTGGCAGATTTGGGAGTTACTCCAGAGGTCTTTAGTAATGTTGACAGTGTCGTAGATCAGGGCGTACAAGTTGAAGGTACTGGTGCTTTTGTGGCAACCACATTTGCTGGTGGAGAGCATCTAGACAACATAGGTGAGTTTGAACTTTCCACCTCCCTCTTTTTGTAATTGTGCGCAATATTCTTCAGACTTAGTTATATCACATCAAATGTTTCGTAGAATTGACCATACTATTGTGAGATGTCCTAGTAGACTTGATTGTGTCATGTTCCTGCCATTCCATAGACTTGATTAACATCGATCGGAGTGTTGTTCTATTGACTTAATTGTCGTCATAACTTTGTTATTCCATAGACTTGGTTGTTGTCATATGAAGTGTTGTGTTCCATGTATTTGGTTATTATCTTATGGAAAATTCTGCTTCCGTAGACTTGGCTGTTGTCTCACGGAGAATTCTGTTTCCTTAGACTTGGTTGTCATCTTACAAAAAATTTTGCTTCCATAGACTTGATCGTCCTCTTATGAAAAAAAATTTTGTTCCATAGACTTGGTTGTTGTCATATGGAATATTCTGATTTCATAGACTTGGTTGTCGTCGTACAAAATGCTCTTATTTCATAGACTTGGTTGTCGTCTTATGAAAAAAATTCTGTTTTGATAGACTTGGTTGTTGCCTTATGAAAAATTCTATTTTTCATAGACTTGATTATTGTCCTACAAAAAATTCTGTTTTCATAGACTTGATTGTTGTCTTATGAAAAATTCTGTTTCCATAGACTTGATTGTTGTCTTATGGAAAATTTTTATTCCATAGACTTGGTTGTCATCATATGGAATATTCTGTTTCCATAAACTTGATTGTTGTCTCATGGAAAATTCTACTTCCATAGACTTGATTGTTGTCTTATGGAAAATTCTTTTAGATTTGATCAAGTCATATGAGATGTCCTGTAGACTTATCCGCATCATGTGTTTGTTTGGTATGATCCCATTGATTGATTTGATTTTCTTTTTTGCATCTTCCTTTTTGTAGGCACGAGTGATACTATACACATGTCAGAAGATGATGCTAATGTGGGGATTACTGGTGAGATTGCAGTTGCTAGTCTACCACCAAGGTCAATAGCTGGGACAGGCTCAAGTGTTGGAGCCAGTGCCATATCCGATGAGATTGTTGATTTCTTTAGGGAATTTGACAAGAGGACACCCAACCCCTACCTTGAGTGGCACTTTTGGAAGTTCAATGGGCCTTTGGTGTCCTTTGGGGACTTTTGGGTTCCAAGTGATAGTGTGCCCTATCTGCGGCAACTGACTACAAGGTGTGGTAACTTTGTTACCAAATTCAAGCTCGATGCTAGGTTCAGTGGACCCATTTTATCTCTCCTAGGAAGTGTGTTGGCTGCCATGGACAAATTTGATCTTGGTAGCGTGACGAAGGTTTAGATTTTAGTGTGGAAAAGTGTTATCCAAGACCTCATGGAGGTTGGGTTTGACCTGAAATTCATGATTGGGCATCTACGACAAATGGCTCAGAATCTTTTTGGCAAGAAAATCTTAGATGAAATGCAAGTTCTACAGCATCAGATTGCCCTTTTGCAAGATTCTCTGGCTATGCTGACAACTTATCATGAGGAGATGGTATCTACGGGAGTGACAGTTCCCGAGTTTGAGAGCAGCAGATCGCTTTTTGACAGTTTATCCACTGACTTCTATGTTTATTGTATTCATTTTTTTTTTTTTTTTTTTTGTAATGACCGTGTTCCAGCCTTATTTTCAAACATTTATACTCATGTTTTGATAATGACCGAGTTTTGGTCCTTCTTTTGAACACTCATGCTCATATTTTGTAATGACCAAGTTTTGGTCTTTCTTTTGAACACTTATGCTCATATTTTGTTTATGTCAAATTAATCATGTGAGTTCGACTGTAGTGTAGCTAGTCTATCACTTGTGTGGTTTTTTTTTTTTTTTTTTTAAGGGAAGAAAGCTCCCCCCCTTTTTTTTAGAATCAAGTGGAAACCTCTTGTTTTTTACAAAATATAGATATTATGCATCATTACTCTTTGAACAATACATGAGAATTCAAATTGTTCTAAGGCAAAAAGATACAAAATACTTAGCAAGTAAAAGTGCATCTTACGAGTAATAATGCTTCAGCCATTTCCTATTGATGGGGTCTGCCAGAGTGGTGCCATCTGCTTTGGCTAGTTTGTAATAGCCACTATCATATGCTTCACGGATTAGGTATGGCCCCTCCCAATTTGGTGCAAACTTGGATGGTGAAGGAAGACCTCTTCTCACATGGTTTATTGTTCTTAAGATCATCTAACCCTTGGTGAAAATTCTGGTCTGCAGCATCTTTTCGTAGGCACTGGCAAGCTTTTGATGGTACCGTAGACTACAAACTTGGACCAGCTATGTTCTAGCCCCCACGTGTGGAAGGGCCATGGTATTAAAAACTAGCCCCCAAGTGTGGAAGGGCCATATTTTGTAGACTAATAGATTTCTTAGGTGGCATGGTTGCAGCCCAAAGACCGCAGATCTTCTTCAAAGAGCAAAACGAGGGAAAATTGCAACTCAACTCCTCAATGGAGTCGCCAAAATGTGGGTGCTCAAAATTTCCTTATCTATCACGTGCCACTTTGCGAATGGGCTGAATGTGGGCTGAGCTGTTTAGAGGGGATGTTGAGCACAAAACTCTACACTAGGCTTGTTGATCTACCTAATGGCTGATGGTGCTTCCCTCTAAAGTTCCTGATCTACTAGGCCACAATACTCATGGGGAAATGGTCACGATAGACTAATAGGATCAGTACCGCAGATCAAAACTAATTATAATAAACTTTGTTTTCACCAGGGCATCCAGTGATAACAACATGTAAGAAATACACAATGGACTTGCCAATAGATAGACAAAATCAGTCCCACAGATTAAAATTGGAGTCACGGTAAACAGATGGAATGAGTGCTGCAGATCAAAACTAATCACCATAAACCTTGCTTTCACTAGGGCATTCAGTGACAACAACACATAAGAAATATGTGATAAACAACAGAACTCAGGAGTCAGTGATCTAGTGGGCCACAATACCTATAGAGAAGGTCACGATAGACTGACAGAACCAGCACTGCAGATAAAAAATAATCACAATAAACCTTGGATTCATCACTGCTTGCAATGATAATAGCATTTAAGAAATACACAATATATTTGCCAGTAGATCACAAAATCAATCCCGCAGATTGAAATTAAACACAATAAACTTGGTTTTCACAAGGACTTGCAATGAAAAGTAACATGTAAGAAATATATAACAAACAATGGAACTCAGGAGATTTGGTGAGTAGGAAGAGGATTATTTACTGTGCAAAAGCGTATGAATCAACATCATTATTTGGTATGGATGTTTGGTGGTTGAGTAGGCTTTTTGGCTGTGGCAGACTGAAAGTGTCTCAGTCTACCACGAATCTGCAAAAAGTGTTCTGCAGAATTTTGGGTGTCTTCTCTCTTGGAGCTTTGTGAATCAGCTCCTATGGAGGAATTAGTTTCAAACCAAGATCAACCAACCCCCCTTTCCTATTTCTCATCCCTCTTTATAGTGGTGTTAGTATCTCATGGTTTCACCCATTACCCTCTTAATCATAATGGTTACTGTTTATCTGAGAAGTAAAAGGGGTGGGATTTGACTTATCTGCTGCAGACTTGATTTGGGCTGCGACAGACTGCCAATCCCTCATTTCCGGTGTTGGGGATGATGAGCATTAAATGCTTGACAAGGGGAGTTGAGGTAATTGAGTTGACTCATACACGTTTTGCATAATTAAATTTGATCTTACCGTTGCATTCCATCCCCAGCAGATCGAATGCTCTCACGGAAGATCAAAGAAATTCAGTAAATTAATCCCCCTACCTCCAAACCGATCTTCCTAAGTTCCATGTTGAAGATGAACAAGGACCACCAGAGTGCTGGGCTACGGTGGTCGTTGCCCCTTGAGTGGTGGTAGCTTCCTTGGCTTCTTCAGCTCTTGTCTTGTCTTCCTCTCATTTCTTCTTTCATCTGGAGTTGTGATAGACCGTTTTTTTGATAGTGTCTACCGTAACCGTTGGACAAAGAGGAGGACCAGCCCCCTTCCTGTAATGATGACGTCTGGGAACCTGTATTTCTCATTGGGAAGGAGACTTCTTTAAGTCTTGAGCTCCGTGCTAAAAGGAAAGCAAGAAAGAGCATCACGTGGGGGGGGGATTTTCCCTCTCCTTTTTGAATTGCTTTGGGGAATGGTTTTGCCCTCTCTTTTAGACTGTTCTGGCGGGCCCCACATCACTGCAGCAGACATGTATTTGGGGTTGAGTGGGCCGGCTTGTGTCTTGGGCTTAATTTGATGGCCCAATGTCGTTAGCTCTTGTTTTCTGCCATGGTAGACTATTGGGCCGCCGTAGACTACTGAACTTTGTTTGCCTTGGGCCCTCAAAGCAAAGTTTGATGCTTTGGGCTTGGGATTTGGCAAAAAATGGGCATCTACATGTTCTTTAATTTTACATTTCGATTGATCACGACTCAAGAAATTTCATTGGCTAAATAAATTTATACTTCATAAGTTTATTGTCACGCCCCAAACCCAACAGGGTCTAATGCATGAGAAAACTACAACCCAAACACCTGTAAATTTTTTCTCAAACCATTTCATAACTGTTTGTCAACTTAGAATATCAAA
>BKZX01032572.1:110628-130377 GCA_014362285.1 Fagus crenata
CGGTTCCAATCTTACAATACCCGTGGTGGTTCTCCGGGTAATTTCAACAATGGGCCTGTCTTCTCAAACTTCGGTCAAAATCCCCAAAATTCCCAATCTTGGAATTCAAGCCCTAATTCTCGTCCTACTTGCCAGATCTGCCACAAGCTTGGTCATACTGCAATTGACTGCTATCAACGCATGAATTACGCCTTCCAAGGCCGGCATCCTCCAGCAAAGCTCGCTGCCATGGCCACTGCCGCACCACCTGATTCCACCCCAACTACCTGGATCTTTGACACTGGTGCCACCGATCACTTCACCCCTGACCTTCATAACATACCTGACAACCATGCCTACACGGATTCACAACTTGTCTTCGTTGGCAATGGTAATTAGCTACCCATCTCCCATATTGGTAATTCTCAACTTAGAACCTCTGCTTATCTGTTTAATCTTCGTAAAGTCTTACACGTTCCTTCTATGAAGTCCAATCTTCTTTCAGTCCAACGCTTTTGCCGTGATAATCACTGCTCTTTCTCATTTAATGCTGACAATTTTCAGATCCAAGATCGTCTTACGGGGAAGCATCTTTACAAGGGTTTCAGTAAAGAAGGACTTTACCCCATACACGGTCTCTCACTCCTTTCTCTGCAATCTCGTCTTTCACCTGCTTTCAATCACTCCAGCACTGCTGCTTCACTCTCTTATGCTTCTTACACAGCATGCCGTCCATCTGCTTGTTCTAAAGCCCTTGATACTAGTCTTTGGCACATGCGCCTTGGTCACCCTCAGTCACGTGTGCTCTCTCATATTTTTAGTCATCATTTTAATAATCAATTACCTCTGTCCAATACTTTCTGTAAACATTGTGTCATGGGTAAAATGACCCAATTACCTTTTTCCAATTCCACTTCTTGTACTCAATTTCCGTTACAACTTGTACACAATAATGTATGGGGTCCAGCTCCAATTAATTCAATAAATGGCCATTGTTATTACGTTATATTTGTGGATGATTTTACTAGGTTCACATTGTTTTTTCCGTTGAAACACAAATCTCAAGTTCTTGCCTCATTTCAACATTTCAAAAATACCATGGAAAATCATCTTGGCACTTCTATTAAAACATTGAGAACCAATTGTGGTGGTGAGTACACCAACAATGCATTTTGTCAATTTTGTTCTCAATCCGGTATTATCCATCAATTTACTTGTCCTCACACGTCTCAACAAAACGGTGTTGTCGAAAGGAAACATCGTCATATTGTTGATATGGCTCTCACCTTGATTTCTCAGTCTTCTCTTCCATTTCAATATTGGACCTATGCTTTCTCCACTGCAATTTTTCTTATAAACCATCTTCTGTCTTTAAGTCGTGGTTCAATTTCACCTTGGGAGACACTTTTTGGCAAGTCTCCCAATTTTTCATTGTTTAAGAGCTTTGGTTGTGCTTGTTTTCCGTTATTACGTCCTTACTCCAAACACAAATTTAGTCTTAGGTCCAAAGAGTGTATTCGAATGTTTGTCTTCTGAGTAGTGAGCATGTTAATCTTTTTAGAAGCCCTTTATTTAGTTACTAACTTAAGAGTATCATGTTTCATTCTTTACTTGCTTGCAGATTTGTTTCCAACAAGTGGTTTGGTGTTATTATTTTCAGTGGGATCTTATTTGGAAGACTTTCATCATAGTTAAGGAGTTAAGGAGTATAGACTTTCATCATATGTTTCATTCTTCTGAGCATAGACAAGGAGTTAAGGAGTTCCTAGATTTTGTATTTGAGCATACAACAATGGAGGATAAAATTTTATGTCCGTGCAAACGATACAATCATTACTTCACAAAGAGTCGAGATGATGTTGAGGTAGATTTGATTACTATTGGTATTGTCCCAACTTATACTCAATGGTTTAGACATGGTGAGGAGACACATTCTGAAACATGTGATAATTTGGTTAGTGATGATGAGTCAGATGGGAATGACTTGCATGAGATCGTAGAAGATTATTTTGGAGCTTCTAATGTAGCTAATTGGCTAGCTAGAGAACCAAGTGGCAATGGTACTCCTGAGGAGCCTAACGATGATGCAACTAAATTTTTTCGTTTGTTGGGAGATAATGAACAAAAACTTTATCCTAATTGTAAGCATACGAAATTGTCTTTTATTGTAAAGTTACTTCACATAAAATGCCTTAGTGGTTGGACAAACAAATCGTTTACTATGTTGCTTCAATTGTTCAATGAGGTACTTCCTAAATGTGATGTAGAGTTGCCAAATTCATTCTATGAGGCAAAGAGGACAATTCGGGATTTAGGTTTGGATTACAAGAAGATAGATGCATGTGTTAATGATTGTATGCTATATTGGAAGGAAAACTCTAAAATGAAAAAATGCCTAGTTTGTGGTGTCTCAAGATGGAAAAAAGTTCCTCACAAGATATTGTGTTATTTTCCAATAACACCAAGGCTACAGAGGTTCTTCATGTCAACAAAGACAGCTTCTTACATGACTTGGCATCATGATAAGCGAGTTTATGATGGGCTATTAAGACATTTAGCTGACTCTAAGGCATGTAAAACGTTTGACGAGATTCATGAGTCATTTTCCATAGATACGCGTAATGTTAGGTTAGGTCTAGCAACTAACGAATTTAATCCATTTGGAAATATGAGCCTCAATTATAGTATATGACTGGTGTGTCTTCGTGATCGTGTTGACCTAATGACTCGTGTGAATGCATTTTTATATCAATTGGATGTCCGGAACAAATTGGGACCGAAAACCCTAAATGTGCACAAATATTCGTGTCGGAGTCCCTTTTTGGATTTTTAGTCCTTAAAACTCCCATGCATGTTATGAATGGAATGTAGGTGGCAAAATGGGGTGTTTACAATACTGCATGTGTTTGATTGAGAAAGATGTGTGCTAATGGTTGATGTCTTTTAAGTTTCTTGAGGAAAATGCAATATGTTTTAGATTTCTATAGTGATCAGAAAGTTGCATGAATTATGAGATTTTTCTAAAATATATATGTGGAAATGGTATTCTCTAGATTAATCTATCATATGTCTAGGTAATATATATGAAATTTCATAGAAAAATAATCAATTTTGGTATTTTTGTGGGAATTTATGATAAAGTTGTGCAAATTCGTCACTATACAGATTCTATGTTTGAAGTTTATAAAATAGGTAATAAATTGTAATTATGGAATTTGGATACGAAAGATGAATATAATGAAACCTAGCATATAAATCTGGAATTTAGAATTAAGATTTACAACAATTGAACTGGTATTGGAAGAGTTAAGAATTTTCTTTTAGGACCTTAAATCTGTCAGGAAATATCTGAGTACACTGACATGTGGTAATTTATATAAATTATGTAGAGGTCATTTATAGCTAAAAAGTTTACTATGTATAGTATATTTATATTAGTGTGCCCATATGAAATTTCATGGTAATTTAAAATGTTTTAGTGGATCAAATAAAATTTATAAAAAGGATTACTCTGTAGGAAGACAGAATTTCAAGTACGGGAAATAATGAAACTTTGAAGAATTTATTCTTGTAATCGGGTAAGTGAATTGAGTTTACATTTGGTATACATGATATATGATATGTTTGATGATTTGATGAATTTTTGGATGTCCTAGTTCTATCATTCTTCGATCATCCCATTGTCTTATACTCTTGCTCGTCTATGTTGATGACATTATTGTCACTAGTAATCTCAATCCTAGTATGTCGTCCTTCATTTCTCATCTAAGTTCTAAATGTTCAATGAAAGATCTTGGTAATCTCCATTATTTTCTAGGTATTCAAGTTCTTCCTTTTAGTGATGGACTTTTTCTTTCCCAACAAAAATATGCTCGTGAAATCCTCTCCAAAGCCTCAATGACTGGTTGTAAACCTATTGGTACCCTTTTGGCTCAAAAGCATAATCTTCAACTTGAGGGTGGTCCATTAGTGGATGCCACCAATTATCGCAACATTATGGGTGCCTTACAGTACCTCACCTTGACTCGTCCTGATCTCACCCATGCAGTTAACTTGGTATGTCAATTTATGCATTGTCCTACTCCCATTTTCAGGCTGTGAAACGCATTCTTTGTTACTTACAAGGTACTTTGGACTATGGCATACGGATTCTATCCAATTCCTCACTAAACTTATATGGGTTCTCAAATGCTGATTGGGCTAGATGTCCAGATACTCGCTGCTCTACTACAGGCTATAGTATCTAGTTGGGTGCTAATTGCATATCTTGGGCATCTAAGAAGCAGGCTACAGTCTCTCAATCTAGTGCAAAAGCCAAATACCGTGCCATGGCCTCTGCTACTGCTGAACTTACTTGGCTCACCTACCTTCTTCGTGACCTTGGCATTTCAACTTAGACACCTCTTGTGTTATTTTGTGACAACACTAAGGCTCTTCATATGACTGTGAACCCTGTGTTCCATGCTCGTACTAAACATATTGAATTGGATTTTCACTTTGTTCTAGAAAAGGTTGATGTTGGTGCACTCATCACTCGTTACATTCCTTCTCAGTCACAAATTGCTGACCTCTTCACCAAAGCAGTCACTAAAGATTCATTCCACAAGTTTAGACTCAAGCTTGGCGTGCTGCCTCCACCACCCTCTAGCTTGTAGGGGACTGATAAGGAAGTTGACTAATTATGTTCCTATTATTATGGGATTTGAGTATCTTGGTAATCCTCAATCACATCCCTTAGTTATAGGAATACTTTTCCACATAGTATTGCATCACTTTAGGAATTGTTTTACGTGATTGATGAATTGTTATTACTGAGTGTTATTTAAATTTGACTTTTGCAACATATGTTACCCTATGGATGTAATATATAAGCCTAAGAAAGAAGAGTGCCACCTCATGTTTTTGAAAGGCCTCTTCGTGAGTTTTATCCAAATTGTTTCAGAATTTCTTTAGGAAGAACCAAAGATTTTAAGTATTTGCAAGATAAGATTGAGGCACGTCTAAAAGGTTGGCGTAGCAAGAACCTCCCTTGGGCTGGCCATAACACCCTTATTAAATCGGGGGCTCAAGCATTACCTATCTATACTTTTTCCAATTTTGATTTGCCTACTAGTGTTTGTGATAGTCTAAATGTCACGCCCCAAACCCAACAGGGTCTAGTGCATGAGAAGACTACAACCCAAACACCTGTAAATTTTTTCTCAACTATCACATAACTGTATGTCAACTTAGAATATCCAAAGTCCATTATCAAAAGTTTGAGTACATTAATCCATAAGTTCATACATTAAGCCATTTACATATATGTACGTCCTCAAAATATAAGTCAGAGCTTCATGACCCTTACATTGACCACTGGCCACAAAAGAATGGAGGTCTGTGCATAATTACACAAAATTACATATCAATATTCCTATACAAAAATATCTCTTAGGATGTGCAACCCCAGCAACAACTCTGGGTCTAACTAAGGTTGAACTACCAAAAATCCAACCTCCACAAAGTAGTTGTCCAACTACTGCAAACCCACAAAAATTTAGCTTGCTGAGTCTCTGCCTACTCTGTAAAAATCATAATTGAAAGGAATGAGCTAAAGCCCAATAAGTAGCATAAATAATGGGGTTAGGGGAAATGCAAGTTTATTGATACTAAAGCATATTACATAACATAATGTGGATTTGGAAACTTTTATATAAATTCTCTCAAAATCATCTTCCTTGCAATAATCTGAAAGATTTAAAAGAATAATACAACACCAAGCTTTCCAATATATAAATAATGAAACTACATAATACACCATGTGAGCCATATCATTTTCCAATACTTTTCAAAAGCATAAAACCACAAACAAATACCCAAGGCCACGTGACAAGGCTTCTACTAGGAGCTTCCTTAGGCCCACAAGTAAAAGACCACACAACTAGGCTTCTACCAGGAGCTTCGTTAGGCCCACAGATAAAAGACCTCATAACTTGGCTTCTACCAGGAGCTTCATTAGGCCCACAGATAAAAGACCAAACAACTTTATTTCTACTAGGAGCTTCGTTAGGCCCACAGGTAAGTTGTGATACTACCAGGAGCTTCGTTAGGCCCACAGGTAGGTTGTGTTACTACCAGGAGCTTCGTTAGGCCCACAGGTAGGTTGTGATTCTACCAGGGGCTTCGTTAGGCCCACAAGTAAACGGCATCCAGCTGGGTAATCACCATATAATCACAATTGTCACGACACAAGAGTAAAACAACCAAAATAGTTCACAGGTTAACATAATAAAAATACAGTCTTTTCAACATTCAAAGTATTCACAAAGCTTGTCATTTATCCAAATAATTCCCAAACCTTTAAAAGTTTCCAAAACATATCTCAAACAACAAAATCAATGATAAAGCATCTTTAGAAATCACAATAATCCAATAACTTTATCAAATAACTCTCCAAAGATTAATGAAAGATGCTTATAAAATTTCCAATCTAGCAAATCATGCATTTCCCCAAATGCAATATCAAATATAATGCATTTTCTCATAAATAAATAAATACTAAGGTTTATACACAAAACCACTTAGGAAAAGTATAATTTCACAATAATTTCCAAAATGTGTTTATAACCTTAAAATAAATCTCATATGCAATGATGATTATTTTTCTAAAAATCCCATTAAGAATCTACTTACCTGCAACCCGCTCAAAATCCTAATCTCCAATGCTCCTATGAGATTAAATAGAACCTATAAAAAGACATGAGCAAGCCTATCAAGACAAAATCATCTAGAACCTCAACTAACCCAAATACACTAATTGATATGGAAAAATTAAATCTAATCACTATTAACATTTGGAATCCAAAATCCCTAAATCCTCACCATAGAGAAACCACCATAAACACCCTTATCAAAATCTTCAACTATTCCTCAAATAAATCCACCAAGATCAAAACCTATTTTCTTGATCACATAAATATCATTAATATTGCTCAAACTAAATCACATATAACACAAAGGTTACTTATATTTGGAAAGAAACTAACAAAATATAAAAACCTTAACTTAAAGCTTTACCTTAAAAATATTGGAAGCAAATGGAGCCTAGAAAGTCTCCTCTGGATTTTCTCCAGAAATCCTACCGGAAATTCCGCCGGTAATTATGGTGGTTATCCGGTGAGAGAGAGAGAGAAAGGGAGTGACCGAATGAGAGCTTGTGAGAGAGTGTGTGTGTGCTGGTGAAAAAACAGAAAATGGAATGAGTGAGGGAGAGTTACGGGTGAAGAGAGATCTAGAAGAAAAAAATGAGTGGTGGGGACTTGTGGGGTAGATGGGGCACGTGAGGTGGGGGTGGGCTTCTAGAGATTTCTCTTGTTTTTTATTATTATTATTATTTTATTTTATTTTTGTTCTGTTCTGGGCATTACACTAAACTCTACCATTAGGAGATTCTGGTGGAACCCGAGAAAGGAGAGTGGTAGATATCTAGCTTGGAAGTCATGGGACCAGTTATGCAAACCCAAGGATCAAGTTGGATTGGGGTTTAGGAAAGCGAAGAAATCCAATGAAGCTTTGCTTGCAAAGCTCACCTGGATGATTGCTTCGAAGAGGAGCAGTCCTTGCATGGAGGCTCTCCGAAGTAAATATAAAGTAACTGAAGGGTGGCTGTACCAAGATCCAGTCAAGCATGCATCCAGAACATGGAAGGCAATTGAAAGAATGAAAAGCCTGATTAAGTGTGGGGCTTGCTTCCTTGTTGGCGATAGGGCCTCCATTGATGTTTGGAAGGAACCTTGGGTTCCTTGGTTGCCCCAACTTTACTCTTAAGCCTAAAGATGTGAATCTTATACGTATCCCCCTCAAGGTAGAGAATCTTATTGATCATAACCTTAAGAGCTGGAATATTGGGAAATTGCAAAACTCTTTGATGTTGATTCTGTTGTTGCTATTCAGAAGATTATTGTGCCTGCAACAGCCCAAAGAGACAAATTGGTTTGGATTCTGAATCCCAATGGAAAGTTCATTGTGAGCTCAACTCTCACTACTCACCAAGCTTATCAGGATGGAGTTCTTGATAGTAATTGGAAAGATCATTGGAAACTGAAGATTCTTGACCGTTATAAGGTACTTATTTGGAGATTCCATCAAGTTCTTTTCCTACTAAACTCAATCTTGCTTCCAGATGGGGCCATGGTGATACTCTCTGTACTTTGTGCGGTGAAAGGGAAGAGTCCATTGATCATCTATTCTTCAAATGCCTATTTTCTAGAGCTTTATGGTTTGGATCTAGCTGGGCAATACATTCGAACACTATCACTGCTTTGAACCACCAAGATGTGCTCCAATTCGTATGTAAACCTCTTACCTAAATAGTTCTTATTTAAACTGGTTTGTTTCTGTACGTAAATTTGAATAATGTTTTAAAATCATTATGTTTTGAAATTCAAAATATATTTTAAATGTGTTTTGATTTTGAAACCTCTTAGTCTGACTATGTTTGGGGCCCGCCAATGGGGATATACGTTGGTATCAAAACTAGTTTCATTCTAAGGTTTGCCACAGACCTATGTGTGGTTTTTGGGCCTTATCACAAGGATAATGTGGCCGTAGTCACCAATACTGTTTAGTATATGTATCCGTATCCGTATCTGTATTTGTATTTGAATCTATGTATGCATCTGTATTTATTTCTAAATATATTAATTTTCTATTTGCAAATAAATATATATTTTATTTGTGAACCAAAACTAGTGTTTGCCTATTTAAATCATTTTGTCAAAATCACTAGTTTGGAATTTTCTACTAATTATGTATATTTCTTTTTAAGAAATGTATGTTTGATCCTGGTGGAAATGAATTTTGGTTATTTACTGAGCCTCTCAAGTCACCCCGCATTTCTTTCCCAGTTCAGATTATGAGGATTAGCTAGAGTAGAAGATGCAAGGGAGTTGTGTGGGAAGAAATTTAGACAGGATTATTTAGTATATCATATTTGCTATTTTAGTGATTTTGTTAGAGGCCTTTTTTTAAGATAATTTTTGGATTAGTGATATTATGGAATTTAATTATTTTATAAATCCTAGGTTAGTGGATTATTTTGGAGATTTTAATTTCACTGGTGTTAATATTGAAATTTATTAGTGAGGCCTAACACATTTGTAAGGCAAAGCTTTATGAGTGCGCAGCTATTGTCATGTGTCGAGCTCATGCTTTGGGTTCGGGGCATGACAGTAACACATCCTAACCAAAGATTTATTCCAAATAAATCCAAACTATGAAATGGACTCTCTCTATTTTAAAATGAAATGGAGAGGGTCCTAATCGTAACGCGGTGACCATTCAATTGGCTTGTAAAGGGCTCTAGTGCAGGAGAACCCGAGCTTGGATTGAGGAATGTCATGTTTACTCATCCCCTTTGTAGAGAAAGATTCATAGAAGCAATAAAAAAACTACCTATGTCAACCATATATAGTCAAAAACATTAATTATTAAAGAATGTTAAAAGTACTACAAATTTTACTTTAAAAAAATTTACAAATTTAGGTAACAAAGAATATTATTGGTGAATTTCAAAACATAATAAATGAATTTTTTTTTTTTTTTTTTTTTATTGGTGACACGTTATTAGGAACCCGAATTGTTCCTAACTTTTCAATTGGTGAATTGTATGAATTTGATCCAATCTTGCTCACAAACAATCAATTATGGTAGTTCTTATGGAGAACTAGGCCGATTCTATCACTAAACTAACAAATATTCTACAATTGCACTACCTAAGTTAGAGAGAAAATAGAGAAAAAACTAAGCTTTAGCAATTTGGTTCATTGGATAATTGGATAATAGTGCATTACAAGTATTTATAGATTCAATCCTGCATGGCTAGCTAGCACGCTAGCCCCCCATTGGCTATTCTAGATCAAGCATCCTATTGGTTAGTTTAGATCAAGCATCCTATTGGTTAGTCTAAATCTAACAACTTAGGTACCACTCACCCAAGTTATAACAAGAAGGTACAATTAGGGGTTGCACAATCCTAACAAGCAATTTACAAGTCCCCTAAAGCACACCCTAACAAACAAGGTACAAGCCTTCTAAAGCTTTGTTCCAAATTAAAGTGAAATTGCAATTAAATGCATTCTAATTAACTAGACTAATTAAGGGATCCTAACACTTTCCCTTTGGTGATTAACACACAACTATGTCAAAGAGATCAGTCTAAGAGACTAGTGATAAATTGCTAGCTTGCAACAAGCTCTCTAGAGGCTAGGTATGGATCTTCTCAATAGTCCATATCAACCTCCATGAATGGTTTATAATAATGATGTTTACTTTAGGTTTAGTTTGCATGTCTAAATATTTATTTCATGTTTGTTCCGTTTTCATACTTAGTTTTATTTCTCTTCAATTGATTATACCATGATTCTTGTTCCCAAAGAATGTCTTTTTATGTTTCAATGAATTATGCCATGACTATTTTCTTGTTAGAACATGTTTATCAGTTTACCATATACCTATTGTTAAAATTGTGATATATGATCATTGTGTGGATGTTTCCCTACAAATTGGTGATAAGCTTGGATTTAGGTAAGATCCCTCTTTTAACTCCATATGAATATTGTGCTTTAATCCCCTTGTTTTGATTGTTCCTAAATTGTCAAAGTTTATGTTTAAATTGCTTTTATGTATGTTTAGAGATTTATTTTATAAACTCTTTCAAGAATATCAAGTAATATAGAGGAAGGCCAACCATTAGGCTAATCATTCTTGGGTGCCCAACACCTTCCTAAAACGTACTTTAGCTCCGGACCTAGTAAGAACTAGTCCTTTTGTAAATGAAATCATATTTATGGTTCCTAGATCTATAAATCAGGTGGCGACTCCTTATTCCTCTACTTTCAACCCTAAAAGGTTTAATAGTATGAACGACCCCCTGAGGTGGCTCAACGGTATCTCATAGTCATCATGACACGTCAACCCTAATGCATAGTCAACATGCCACGTCAGCCCAATTGCAACACCATCAATTGAGTTAGCAACCAATGCCATATCATTACCGCCACGTCAACATAATTCACCGTGACCAACATGTCACCTTTGGCTGTTGGCCGCCGTTTGTGAACTGCATTGACCAACCATTTCGGTCACTGATTTTCTCCGTTGAAAACACTTTCCTATTCCTTTTGTCTTGTAGATTCCGATTTTGGGGTTTGTTTTCTCACTTGAAGCCCCCAAGTCATACATATTGGTCTATCCTTCATTTTATTTTATTTTTTTTTATTTTTTTATTTTTTTATGGGTGCAACCTTTGAGAAATCTGCCAACTTGCTCACATACCTCTGCACGATGGATGTTGATGTTTCTCAAGTTAATGAGTTATGTATGTAAAAAAGAAGAAGAAGAAGTGAATATTAAAAAAAAAAAAAAAAAAAAAAAAAAAAAAATAAAAAAAAAAGAGATATTAATACTTTACTAAGTGTTCTTATAATTTTTTTTTTTTTTTTTTTTTTTTTAATGTGAGGGGGTGTTGGAAAATTTTTGTTTATGAAAGAATAGGAAGAACATTAAAATAAATCAGAAAAAGATAAAACTTAGAAGCATGATTACGTTTTCCTTAAACAATATTTGCCCCTACAAATAATTTGCTAAATACAAATTTGTTCCCAAGGATACAACCAAGTCTAACTTTACAAGTAGTAATTTTGAAGAATTTCTATGAACTTCTTTAAGGAATTTTTTAAAGATGAACAACTTAATGAAAAAAACGGAATATGGTTTACCATATATAGTTATTGGACATTTATTGAGACACAATGAAACAAAACTTTGAAAGTATTAACCTTTCAGCAAAGTTATTATTGATTTCCACAATCCCAATTCTCGACTGCTGCCTCGATGGATCATGACTACTATCGCACATACAAAAACATCTCAATTGATACCTCGATGGATCGAGCTTTAGTGGATCCTCACGCTCAAAAACTATTGTGATCTATCACCATCAAATTGCGATATACCTATTATATATATACAACATGAGGCCAATAAATAAAATTTATTAATAAAATAAGGGTTGCCCAATTCAAATAGAACTCGGCCTTCCTATTAAGGACTATTAATTTCTCTAGTCACTTCTCCATCTAATTAATGAGCTAGATTATTGTTAGACTCGCGTGTTTCATAACGTCTCTACAGGGTGATAATAATTCAAACTGAGAAGTGAGAACGATGAGTTATGAATGTTTTCCTCAAGCTTCCTCCTCTACCACAGGCAATTGTTGCTGCTTTTGATTTTGTTAGAGCAGAACCAAACAAAACTTGACTAGCTAGGAAGAAAATTCAATTATATATTGAACAAAGAAACTTAGCAATATACATATATACAAACTCTCTTAGGAAATGAAGTGTTGTTCACAAACGAAGAACAATCAATTATTCAATATATCCTTTATTTTCGTGCACAAAGAGAGAGTGACTGACAGTAGAGGCGATACACCAAATCCCATTGCACTTCCTAATATCAATTCTGGTGATACGAACGGCTACGAGCCCTTAAATTAGAAAATATTGAAATCGCAATAACCACTGTATTCTTCTGGCTATGGAGGAGTTCCGGCGGCTGATGCCGATTAATATGAGATAACACAGCAGTAGGGGAATCAAAAAGGAGTAAGATCCACTCAAGAAAACCACACTAGAAAATTTCGCTTTTTTCTTCAGGACTGCAAGTATGCCAAACCAAAACGCAAAGACCATGAAACAAAGGGGTGCAACAGTTGAACACAGTAATAGGACACTTACTATTCGGTTCGCGACGACAAAGGCATATTTTGAACCTTGTAATATTGTCCTAACAAAGTGGATAAATATTGAGGCAGATGAAGCACCAAAGGCCAACGAATCAAATATCAGAAACCATCTAAAGTTTTCGTTATTGATTAAAACTGCCCTGCCCGTATTGTCATATCCACCAGGCACTTGCAAGGCTGCTGCGAAAGTGACAGATGTAATGATTGTCATTGCCGTTATATTGATTTTGGCCACACTCTTAACATCTGGAGTCACTTTGTTAGTCTGGCTGTCATCCACTCGTTCCGTATTGATTTTGGCCACACTCTTAACATCTGGAGTCACTTTGTTAGTCTGGCTGTCATCCACTCGTTCCGAACTGATCATGTGTAGATCTTTCATTCTATTCCACTTTAACATAATTGTTTCCTGCAAATATTCAGAGGGAAATGTCATTGGCTAATACCTAAAATTGCAATTTTCCATCTTGGTTTTGGGACATGCAATGATCTCTCAAGCCAGCCTGGTCCGTTTAAGACATTTAGAAAGAAGATTAGAATTCAAAAAAGGTTTTTGTTATGGATCCATTAAGATTTAATTAATTGACTCAAATATTCTTATTTTTATGGGGAATTAAAAAATAGTATGATAGGTATACAGTGCAGTGTATGTTAGACAAAATGATCCTATATCCGTAAAAGTGTAATAAAAAATAGATTAAATGTTTTCTTAACCTATGAACATCCATTAACCGGACCAAAAAAAAAGTATAATTCATTTGCCAAGAGTTATGTAATTCATTGACACATATACAAGATCATGAGAGAATCTGAATTCTAATTACACTCTCCTAATTGTTGTAAGCAAAAAAGTCAAAAAATAAAGCAGCTCAATAATCTTTTCAAATGAGGTCCACAAGAGTGGTCTTTTCCTGAAGGAGTTTTCCTTCCGGAAAACTTATATAATTTTTCATCCATTTTTGGTTACTATACACAGTTTTACGAGGCTTACCTTTTCAGACACTGTAAACTGTTTATGTAATTGAATAATGTCAGCAATGTTCTTCCCCTTCTTGTTGATAGCCCACTTGTCAACTTTACTCTCATCTACAAGCATCGTTAATATTTCATAACATCCATTAATGGCAGCTAGATGCAAAGGCGTGTTTCCTTCTTCATCTTGCTCATTTATGATATCCTGAGAAGCTTTTTTCTCGAGGAATATTTTCACCGCATCTATGTCTCCACTTTCCACGGCAAGATGAAGAACTGTCCTACGTTTATTGTCCAACAATTCAAAAGTATATGGACATTTTGTAAAGAGTGTTCTTATTACATTAACACGGCCTTCCTTAGCTGAAATGTGAAGAGCAGACATGCCTTCTTCGTCCTTTTTGTAAGCCAGGGAAATATTTTTTTCCAAAAATTGTTCGACAACTTCTGTATCGCCATAATATGCTGCATAATGAAGAGGAATCCGGCCACAAACATCCCCTTCTGAAATAGTGTTTGGAAATTTGTCCAATATCTTGGACAAAAAATCTGCAAAGAGAGAGGGAGAATCACGTACTGATTAGCTAAAGTTAGCATGTGTTAATGATGAATAGGTTAAAAAAAAATTAGGTTCATTAATTTTACATTTCGATTGATCACGACTCAAGAAATTTCATTGGGTAAATAAATTTATACATCATAAGTTTATATTCCTTTTTAATTCAAAGGATATAACCTTGCTTTCAATTTCACTAGACAATATTCGCGGTTCTGCAAAATCTAGCGTATGTTTACAACGAATACAAACTGATGTATAACTACTGGTCAAAGTTTTCTACACATTCAGATTTCAGATTATACAGGGCAGTATATATTTTGGATATGCTTTTATAAGGTTATCTAATGATTCAATAAAGATAAGATAGAAATGTTTTAAAGAAAAGTTATATTTTGAAAGTGAAAGAAAATTTAAGAATATTGTTAAAGCATGGAATACCTGCTCTGGTGATGTCGAGTACTGTCATGAGTTTTGCAAGGGATTTGAAAATGTTCGGGCGCTTTGCTTTTATCCACCATGAAATTAGAGCATCTTTGACAATATTGTCTACCAGGAATAAATCAAGAGTAACCGATCATACGGAAACAAAACAACAAAGTAATTGTTAAGTGGAGGGGATAAATCAAGCTAAAGGACCCACCACAGTTAGAATATTAGTTAAGTGATTAGGAAATCTACAATTTCTTATAATTTAAGTTTTGGAATAATTGGTCATTTATAATAGCATCCGAGTATGTGATCTAGAATCTGAATCCTGTCGCAACTTAAATTTTTGAACAATCAGTAATTTATTTAAAATTAACACTTAGGGTTTATGGAAGAGTGCTACCCATAAAAGAACTTTTTTTGTTATCAACAAATTTGGCTTTTTCTTTTCTTTTTTTTTCTTCTCTTCCTATTTTCATAATTCTGTGTGTGTGTTTTTTTAATGCTGTGAAAATAATCACCATGGAATGGAAGAATTTGAATTTCACAATTTTTTTTGTTGTCAACCAAAACTAACCCATATAAGGACATTAATTAGGGCTGACAGGCTCGAAAGAAAACTGTACATGATGACCAAAACCAAGAAGTTGAAAAATACGCAAATATACAAGTTATATGAGGCAATGAATTTGCTTTGGTCAGTTTGGACTAAGAATAAGAGTTTCCATTCTATCACCAAAAGATGCTCCACTTACAATAACCAGCTTTAGAATAATTCCCATTTCTTTAGTCAATAGAAGATTTTATGCAATGCAAATTTGTATAGTGGAGTGGTTCTAAGTAATGTTAGAGTGGATTGTAGAGCACAGCGATTTTTGTTAGTATGTTTCCAGTTGTATAAGTATATTTAATCAACGGGTAAAACTTAAGTACAGTTCCTTGGATCAAGTACATTAAGTTCCTAGTTGAATTTAAAATAACATTGTTTGTGTTTCATTGGTTAATACAACCATGTATTTGAATTCAATTAGAGAACATAATGTACCTAACCTAAGGAACTATACCTAAGTTTTACCCTTAATCAACCTACTTCTTTGGCTATATAAAGTACAACTATTTAAAAAAAACAAAAAAACAAAAAAAAAAAAAAAAACTTCTGGAGATATAGTTGAAGAAACTTACCAATTTTTGGGTGATTAATGACAGCTGCATGCAAGACATTCATGCCTTTTCTTCCCCCATATGAGCAATTCGGAACAGCTTCTAGGACATGAAGAGCAATTTTGTAAAATCGTAGATCCACTGCTAGGAAGAGAGGTGATTCCTCAGCATTATTTGTAAACAAAGCCAACTCCGAGTCTTCCCTTATTAGTAACTCCACAATGCCATAATAATTGTTTCTTATAGCCTCATGCAGTGCTGTATTCTTCTCTTGATTTTGCATCCTTAGTAGCTCCGTTTTCGTTTCAACTTCTTCTTTTTTTGCAAAAGTTATTAGTAGCTTTGTCATGTCAACATTCCCTATCATTGCTGCAATATGTAATGCAGTGTTGCCTTTGCAATTTGTCATATACAAAAGTGATGGTTGTAAATAGAGGGCCTTTTCCATGATCTCCACCTTTCCAAATTTTGCTGCCACGTGAAGAATAGAGTTCCCCCTCTCTGTTACCTGTTCGAGATTTAAGTGCTCACGCCCAGTTTCTTCAAAGAAACTGACATTCCCAGTAATTACAGCATTGAATAGTCCAACGTCCATTGACCCTGTTTCTTCTTGAGTCTCCACCTGCTTGAACAATCCATCATCCATTGCTACAAGTTTCTTCTTGAATCTCAACAATGACCCTGTATCCCAAACATAACAGTAAAGTTTAGAAGTATATGAAAATCAGCAAATCAAAGAATCTTATGTATGACAAATTGAATTCTATAAGGGTTGAATGTGACATGTTCACAAACTATATGGGGTTCTCGGAATAAGATAAAAATAGTAAAATTTAAAATGCCTCCAATATATAAGTTAATTATTATCTTATAAATTACATAGAAACCGGTATCTTTTGCACTAAACAGACTTTCTGTTAGGCATGCAAAGCCTCCATGAATTTGCCCATTGATTTGTCAATGACTAACATATAAATTTACAATGCATGGGGGTTTGTATAATTGTATTAAATCACTTTGATTTTTGTTGCCTAATGTACTATTTCGTCGCCTGGTACATCAAACGACGAAATTGAGACTTTCGTATGACGAAAATTTTTTGTTGCCTTGTAGTGTTCCATAGTTTTCGTCAAACTTGATCTAGATTAGACGTGGTCAATATCATATTGAGACTTCAAAAGCCATTTGACATAATAGTATGCACGTCAGATAAGAGGAAAAGGGGTAGAAGAGGCGAAGCTACCAATTTATTATTGGATGCTGAAAAGAAATATGATCATTAACCTTTTTTTCTCTTATATATGTATAGTATAAACACATTTATTCCAAATGCAAATGAAATATTTTAGAATGAATTACAATTATCTCATTATGGTTTGATTTTATTATATTTAGGACAAAAACTTTAAAATTGTTACACGTGACATTTTAAAGTTTGAATTAAAATTAAATTGTTACAGTCCCGTCCAAATTAATAAAACTTAGTGCTTAAATCAAATTTTTCAAATTCCAAATAGATTATTAATCACTGTATAACTTGGAAACTCATCTATATTTCACTAGACTAATCTGAAAATTAAATTAATAAATCATCTATTTTTTTTTTATCGGTAAATCGTATATTTATTACTAACAAGTACAACATCCCATTAATTTATAAAACTATATATCACTGAGGATTTAATTTAATTTTTACAAAACCCACTATATTATTTTATTTGGATATAATTTAATTAAAAAATATTATTTTTTGAACACTCTTCCCCACCTTTCTTTCCGTAAACTCTCTTCTTCTCTGTTTCTAAAAGGAAAGCTAAAGATGCTATGCGGAAATGTGCTTTTATGACTATTTTTAATAAAAATACAATTTTTTTTTTTTTTTTTTGCTAGTTCTAAAACAGGACTGAAACTACCATTTTAGATGAAAATTAGCATTCTCATTCTGAAAATACACTTCACCTCCCAAGTGGATGGCACAATTTTTCTACAATTCTTAAGGCCCCATCAATTAGATAATATGGCCAAAGCTTTAACTGTAAAGGCAGTAAAGCTTCAGTAGAGCTTTTGCAATAAAGAACTTTAACTAAAAAGGATTTAACGTCCAAAGCATTTGATAAACTACAATCAAATCGTTTGAAGGTTTTTTTTTTTTTTTGCTGAATAAAAGAAATTTTATTGAAAATCAAAACATTGTAACACTTTCAAATTATTTGAAGTTGTTATCACGTTTGGTAACCAAATTGATAAAGAACTTTTTGATGTGAAAATGATAAAAGATGACATAATAATAGCCAATGCTTATATTTTTCCTCTACATGGCCTTAATATTTTTTTTACTTGAATCCAATTAATAGCCAATGCTTATTATTATTATTATTATTAACCCTCTATGTCTCTCTCAGAATTTGATTTTTATTATTATTAACCCTCACCTATATAATCTCTTTTAAGATAGTGCACGTGAAATCTCATATAAAATGGTTAGTCATTTAAATATTATATTTGCATATCTTTTGTACAATCCTTTTTATAAGATAATGTTCGGTCAATTTCGTACACAATAATCGTTATTCTTAAATGCGTCCATGAATATGCAAAAATTCCAAACCAGTAGGCAATTAAAGTGGGCAACCTAGCCACTTGGGTATTCGGCTCAGTAGTAATCATCTTCCTAAAAAACCCCTCTCTATGAGGGTATGGGTTCGATCCCCGGGATCTTCAAAATATACGTGTGTGTGAGTTGAGATTAGAATTTCTATCATATTTCAAAAAAAAAAAAAAAAAAAGTGGGCACCTATTGCGGATAAGGATCCTCTCCATTTGAAATAAAATGGAGAGTCTCTATTTCATGGTCTAAATTAAATATCACAGATCTAACAGTGTACAGATTGCCATGTCATTTAAAATTTTAAATGACAAGACAGTCTATATATCGTTAGATTTGTGAAATAAAATCTGAACCATGAAATGGACAAATGGAGAGATTTCTAAATGGAGAGGATCCTTATCCACCTATTGCGGGATAAGGATCCTCTCCATTTCTTTTTGAAATGGAGAGTCTCCATTTTAAGGTTAGGATGTAATTAAATTAAATCTAATGCTTAGGATATGCCACCTCATATAAAAACTAATAACTTAACCCTAATAACAAATTTAACAATGTTAAGCTAAACTAACGTAACTCTAGTAGGAAACTAAAAACATAGAAAAAAAAAAAAAACCAATTTTGACGCCAAAGGAGGGAAGACAAAGAGGCGAGACTGATTTTAGATTTGAATCAGGTGGTGGTCAGCTTCTAAGACTCCCCTTCACCTATGGGCAAGGATGGAACCGAGATTTGAACTTGGTGAAGACCAAAATATAAAAAAATAACTAAAAAAAAATTCATAAAATCCAAATTAACATCTATTCAATATTAACAAAATGTCAACCAACTAATATCAATTTCATTGATTTTTATTTTTCAAAATGTTGTTCAAAGATTTTCAAAAATTGGGATATCAACATTAGGCATTGGCAACGCTGCATCAGTATTGGCTTTTCTAAATTATTTGTATTTTTTTCTTTTTTAAAAAAAGTCCAAAATTATAGTTGACTTCCCCCTAATCTACAAACCAAAATTGTGGGAAGGGATCAAACTCAAGACATCATACTCTGATACCATGATAAATTAACAATTGTCTCAAAAGCTTAAGCTATTAAGAAAATGTAAATTTTAATAATTTAACCATTATTCTAACAGTTTTGGCAAGAGAGAGAGAGAGAGAGAGAGTTATGAGTACCCACTAATATGATGAACCCACCAACTCGACATCTCAAGTTAGTCTTTCTTGTGGTTGATGGGTTGATTTGGCTTCTAATTTTTTT
>BKZX01032573.1:0-44659 GCA_014362285.1 Fagus crenata
AGGATACTGAGTGAATGTGACCGTGGGTGTCGAATCAAAATGCCATACACTGATCAGATCAACATTTTAACAAATTATCGATTGATTTCATAATGATAGGTGTAGTACACACTTGGATCGTTTTGTATGGTGTATATATAGGATTCGAATAATTTAAATCAGACAATGGCAGGCCCCACTCATCGACTCAAGGAACACAGAGAGTGGAAAATCCTTGTAGCGTTTATGGCGCTAAAATTTGGCAGTTGAGTCGGCGGTGACGTACTAGCCTTTAAGGATCACCAGTTCTTTATACGTGACGTGACGGTCCAAGAGACAGATACAACATACAAGTCTACTATACTATTATGCCTCATGTTCCTCGTAGAAAATATTAAATGCTTGATGAAATTTGCAAAAATTATATTATTTTCATAATCATTATTTAAATTGACACTCTTTATTTGAAAATTTAAGATATTTTTTCGAATTGCATTTTGAAAATCATAAGATATTTTTTCAAATTGTGTTTTGAAAACATGATTTCTACGCTTCAAATCATATTTTAAAAACAAGATTTTAATGCTTAAATGGTGCTTCAATTAAAACATATTTTAAAAATAAATAAATAATTATTCGATATTTTACTTATTAAGGCATAAATATATATATATATATATATACACTAAATGCTGAGAGGATAAAAGAATTACTGCCTCTTATTTCGTTCTTTTTCATATTTACTTGATTCAAAAGATTGAAGGCCAAAAAGCAAGAAGGCAAAAGTAAACTTAAAAGTTAAGTTGTACTGGTACTTTATTTTAACTCATGTATTTGTACTCGTATTGTATTTGTATCATACTTGATATCCAATATTCATTGTGTCCAATATATGTTTTAAAAAAAATAATGTATTTCCATACTAATACCCGTATCGGATACGATACCGTATCTGCATCCGTACAACTTAACTTAAAAGTCTGGATAAGTGATTAATATAGCTTTACAAACTAATTGGTGGAGCAAGTGCTAGCTATATTGGCAATTGTCAAAATTGTCTCTCTTATCTCCTAGCAAAGTAGATGAACATTTATCAATGATTTGCTTGTCTCAAGCAAAATAAACTTGTAAGACGTTCAATAATGGTCGATTGGCCTTATGCCTCTCTTACGGGTTCCACAAAAGTTGGTTTTTCGTTTGGTTAGCAGCTGTTTATTGTGATCCCATCTTACATTCTGGTTGCTGCAATGTATCTCTTTGCTTGATTTTTTGCTCTATTGTTTTTTGTTCTTTGGTTCACTTCCTTTTCTTTTTCTTCTCTTTTTCATTGTTTTCTTCAGTCTTTCTATTTTGAGCTTCTGTATAATTATAAATCTGCTAATTTTGGGTTGCAAAAGTGGTTTATATGAAAAGAGGGAGGAATGTTGACCAGGCCGGCTGAACCCATAGGCTATTTAGGCCATGGCTAAGGCCCAAGTGGAACAAGGCCCCCAAACAAATAAAAAAAATGGAGTAGAATTTTTGAAAAAAAAAAAAAAAAAAAAACTAAATTATAAACTAATAAAATTTTTTGGGGAATTTCCCAAAAAAAAAAAAAAAGACATACAATTTTAACATTATGACAAATTAAACCCTATATTTTTAAATGTGACAGTCTACCACTGATTGTTTACCACTTCATAGTTATTGCAAAATTTGTAACACATAAGTTGTGTCCCTTGACATTCTTTTTAGTTAATAAATTAAAATCTCTATCTTAGTAGGTTTTGTATTTTATTTTATCCTACTTTTTATTTGAGACTTCTATACTTAAAATATGAAGTATTATTCCTCAATAAGACCTCACTTAAAATTATCACCTTAAATCCTAAAATACCTTGAGCCCGCCTGTGTTGACCCCATTAATTAAATGGTTGAAATGAAGGTACTGCCATAGCTACTTCTAGGAAGTTTCCTTAACTTTTTTGTAGGGAGTATATATATGTTATTTAAACAATCAAATTTAATTATCTTAATTTGTTATTTGACAATAATATCAAATTTAAATGTAATAATATTATTTTTAATATTTTATTACCCAGTACTATTAGAAAATGTCAACTTATGCGAGTAAATGGTTTTGTTTGATTTTATGTATGAAAAAAGTAAGTGTGATTTTATGCACCGTTTGGTTGGCTGTGCATGGGTGTTCCTTCAATATTTGGAATTTATTCCAAACAATAAAAAAAAAAAAAAAAGTACAATCATCCTCACATATTACGGAATGGGAATAGTATTCAGTATTTTAAGAATATAAATAAATGCATAGTCCCCCTCTTATATTAGTTTCCTTTTCAAATGAATGGTGGGTCCTACCATGAATTTAATTAGTGGGATCCACATTTATGTAATGAGACCCACCATTCATGTAAAAACAGGACTACACATTTATTTGTACTCCTGAACTACTAAATAATCACTCTTAGGAAAAGAATGTGAAGGAAGCAAAACAACAAAGTACTTGGTGTTGATTTTTTTTTTGGCTCAAAAGGGATGCAAATGAGGTAGCTCATACCCTTGCCAAATTTCAAATTTGCATCTCCTTCTCTCATCTATTTTTCTTGTAATTTCTTAAATCTCTTCCTTCTGTCAAAGAGGCTTGTTGACTTTGGCTTAATGGAATTACCCCTTTTTAGCAACAACAAAAGAAAAAAGAGTGCATTAGTGTGTGCCTACATTTACTTCCCTACTAATCCAAATAAAAGTGCAACAATTAAAGGTACGACTAGTAGATTTGATATCTTCTAAATGGAACATGCCCTATATTAGCCCATTTTATGATTAAAATTTTATTTCATAAATCTAATAGTATACAGATTATCACGTTAATTAAAATTTTAAATAATGTGGCAGTTTGTACACTGTTAAATCTATAATATTTAATATGGACTATTATGGCTCCAATGAGTCATGTTAGTCGTAGAAAATATTAAATGCTTGATGAAATTTGCAAAAATGATATTATTTTCATAATTATTATTTAAATTGACTCTTTATTTGAAAATCTAAGATATTTTTTCGAATTGTATTTTGAAAACAAGATTTCTACACTTCAAATTATATTATAAAAACAAGATTTTAATGCTTAAAATGGTGTTTTCAATGAAAACATATTTTAAAGATAAATAAATAATTATTCAAATAACTCTAAAATTGTACCATTGTAAATAATTAAAAATAAAATAACATTGTTATTCGATTCAAAAGATTATTGCCTCTCATTTTTTTTTTTTTTTTTTTTTCATATTTACTTGATTCAAAAGATTGAAGGCCAAAAAACAAGAAGGCAAAAGTAAACTTAAAACTTAAAAGTCTGGATAAGTGATTAATATACCTTTACAAACTAATTGGTGGAGAAATTTTCTCTCTCCTAGCAGAGTAGATGAACATTTATCCATGAAATAATTGTAACTACCCAAATCAAAGGTGGTTTGGTTGTCTCAAGCAAAATAGACTTGTAAGACGTTCATAGATGGTCGATTATGCCTTATGCCTCTCTCACGGGGTCCACAAAAGTTGTTTTTTCGTCTGGTTAGCAGCTGTTTATTGTGATATAGATTGATGTTTGTGAAGAATGACTAATGTGCTAACCCTACTATTCCATCTTACATTCTGGTTGCTGCAATGTATCTCTTTGCTTGATTTTGGCTCTATTGTTTTTGTTCTTTGGTTCACTTCCTTTTTTTTTCTTTTTTTTCTTTTTTGACTTCTCTTTTTCACTGTTTTCATCAGTATTTTTATTATGAGCCTCTGTATAAATCTGCTACTTTGGGTTGCAAAAGAGGTTTTTGTGAAAAGAGTGAGGAATGTTGACCCGTTAATTAAATGGTTGAAATTAATGAAGGTACTGCCATAGCTACTTCTAGGAAGTTTCCTTAACTTTTTTGTAGGGAGTATATATATGTTATTTAAACGCTCAAATTTAATTATCGTAATTTGTTATTTGACAATAAAATATCAAATTTAAATGCTCTAATAGTTTTTTTTTTTTTTTTTTTTAGTCCAATACTATTAGCAAATATTAACTTGTGCGAGTAAATAGCTTTGTTTTGATTTTAGGTATGAAAAAAGTAAGTATGATTTTATGAGATGCGACTTTTTATGACTTTTGCCATTTTGGTAGGGAGTATATATATGTTATTTAAACACTCAAATTTAATTATCGTAATTTGTTATTTGACAATAAAATATCAAATTTAAATGTCATAATAGTTTTTTTTTTTTTTTTATCCAATACTATTAGCAAATATTAACTTATGCGAGTAAATGGCTTTGTTTTGATTTTTGGTATGAAAAAAGTAAGTGTGATTTTATGAGATGTGACTCTTTATGACTTTTGCCATTTTGGTTGGAATGTTTGGTTCGCTGTGCATACGGGGTAATTCTACAATACTCATGTGGGTATCGTACTTCTAATAGATAAAATCTCACGTTAATGATACTAATGTCACACATTATGATACCTACCTCACATATGATAGTACCTACCATTTTTATTTATTATTTAAATTAATAAATATAAAAAATCAGATAATACCAACATCACATTAAATAGTACCAATATCATATATAATGGTACTTATATCATATTTGATGGTACCAATTGAGTGGGTACGATACCCATAAAAAGAGTATGGATATTGTAGAATAACTTTTATACATGAGTGTTCCTTCACTATTTGGAATTTATTCCAAACAATAAAAAAAAGTACAATCATCCTCACATATTAGGGAAAGAATGAAGGAAGCAAAACAACAAAGTACTTTGGTTTTTATTTTTTTGGGTCAAAAGGAATGCAAATGAGGTAGCTCATACCCTACCAAATTTGCATCTCCTTCTCCCATATGTTTTTCTTGTAATTCCTCAAATCTCCTTCTTTTCGTCAAAGAGATTTGGTTTAGAGATTTATTGACTTTGGCTTGATGGAATTACCCCTTTTTAGTAAAAAATAAAATAAAATAAAAAAGTGAGTACATTTGACCAAAGTGTGTGCCTACATTTACTTCCCTACTAATCCAAACAAAAGTACAACAATTAAAGGTACAACTAGTAGATTTGATATCTTCTAAATGGAACAAGATCTCTATTGGCCAATTTTATGATTAAGATTTTTTTTTTTTTTTTTTCCTGAATCTAATAATACACAAACTATCACATTATTTAAAATTTTAAATGACATGACAGTCTATACACTGTTAAATCTATAATATTTAATCTGGACTATAAAATGAACCAAATTGTGAGATTTTGAAGTGGAGATGATTATTTTCCCTTCTAAATAGACCATTTCCCAAAGGGTTGGGTTGACACTTTTCTAAAGCATCCATGCACAACTTTGATTCGTATTCTAAAGAGTAATTATTCAGTACTCCCGAAATACTTACAGGAAAAGTATAGAATACTCAGAGAGTATATTAAATGTGTACTCCCTCCTCTCACATGAATAGTGGGTTTCACTATGAATTTTAGTGAGACCCAATACTTATGTGAAAGAAGAGAGTACGCATTTAATGTACTTCCAGAACATTCTATAACTACTAAAAAATACGTACTTTATCTCACATGAATGGTAGATCCCACTAATTAAATTCAGGGTAGGACTCACCATTCATGTGAGATGAGTGAGTAAAAATTTATTGTGTTCTAGGAGTACAGAATAATTTTTCCCTTCTAATATCAAGTTGGCTATTCTCATTTCTAAGAAAAAATGAAATACTCCAGAAATGACGAATTCTCCTCTCACATAAATGGTGTGTCTTACCAAATGGAATTGAACTTCAAACCACATGCGTAGACACTCCCTAACAAAATGGGGTGGTTGAGCGCAAGCATCGTCACCTCCTTGAGGTGGCACGCGCCTTACGATTCCAGGCACATCTCCCTCTCACCTTTTGGGGTGAGTGCATCTTAACTGCTGCATACCTTATCAACCTCACTCCCACCCCTGTGTTGTCCAACCATACCCCTTATGAGGTCCTCTATGGCAAAATGCCCACATATACTCACCTCCGTGTTTTGGGATGCTTATGTTACGCTCACAATCACTCCAAACCTAAAGAGAAATTTGCCCCTCGTGCCCATCGTTGCATTTTTCTTGGCTATCCATATGGTCAACGTGGTTATAGAGTTTATGATCTTGAGAGTCACAAAATCTTCACTTCTCGAGATGTCACCTTCTATGAGACTGAGTCCCCTTATGCCTCCCTTCCATCTCCCAAACCTATGGTGCCAGTCATTCCTCTACCCCTCCTTGATTCAATCGAATCCACCTCACCACACCTCAGTGAGGCAACCGAGCTACCAGATTCTTCCTTTGATGACACCAATACGTCTTCTTTGGATGCCACTCCTTCACCACCTTCCCCATGTTCGCACCGCACTCGTCAGCTCCCACACCGATTCCATGATTTTGTGTTAGATCCCTCTCACACAGCCCCTCCATTGGTCAACTCAGGTATAACACATCCCCTCTCTCATTTTGTTTCCTATGATCATTTTTCTCCTTCACATATAGCTTACCTTGCGGCCATCACTTCAAAAGATGAGCCAACTTCTTTTTCACAGGCCGTTACTGATCCTAAGTGGCGTGAGGCTATGTCCACTGAGATTGCTACTCTTGAACAAAATCATACTTGGACTCTTGAGACTCTACCACCCGGCAAGCGACCTATCCAATCCAAATGGGTTTACAAAATCAAATACAAACCCGATGGCATCGTTGAGTGATACAAGGCCCGGTTAGTGGCCAAGGGCTATAGCCAAGTTGAGGGCTTGGACTATCACGAAACATTCGCCCCCGTAGCTAAGTTGGTCACCGTTCGATGCTTACTTGCCATAGCTTCCATTCGACAATGGGAACTTCACCAATTGGATGTCCATAATGCCTTCATGCATGGTGATTTGCACGAAGAAGTTTACATGACCATCCCACAGGGTTTCTCCCGCAACAATGAGTCCAAAGTTTGCCACTTACGCAAATCTTTATATGGGTTGAAACAAGCTTCTTGAAATTGATTTGAAAAATTTACTTCTTCCATCATGCGATTTGGTTTCCGTCAATCTGGTTCGGATTACTCTCTCTTCACATCATGCCAGGGTCAAAGCTTTATTGCCATTCTAATTTATGTTGATGACCTTATTATTGCTGGAAATGATTCCAATCGGATTGCCTCTCTCAAGAGTTATTTACACTTAGCCAGCGTAAATATGCTTTGGATATCTTGACTGAGACTGGCATGCTTGGTTCTCGTCCTTGCTCTTTCCCCATGGAACAACAACACAAGCTCATTACTGACTCCGGCCCTCCATTGTCTGATCCTTCACAGTACCGTCGCTTGGTTGGTCGTTTACTCTACTTGACAATCACGCGACCTAATCTTTGCTATTCTATCCACATTTTGAGTCAGTTTCTGCATGATCCTCATTCAGCTCACCTTGACGCTGCTATGCGTGTGTTATGTTACCTTAAGTCTTCTCCTGGTCAAGGTCTCCTACTTTCTTCCGCTAGTTCGTTAAAGGTTCATGCCTATTGCGACTCTGATTGGGCAAGCTGCCCCATGACGCGCCGATCTACCACAGGTTACTTCACCATGCTTGGGGATTCTCCCATTTCGTGGAAATCCAAGAAGCAAACCACTGTTTCTCGCTCCTCTGCTAAGGCCGAATATCGCGCCATGTCCGCTGCCACCAGTGAGTTAATCTGGCTTCGTAGCCTCCTTTGTGATCTTCTTGTGCCACATCCCCAACCAATGAAGCTCTTTTGTGATAACCAGGCTGCCTTACACATTGTTGCTAATCCTGTTTTCCATGAACACACCAAGCACATTGAGATTGACTGCCACTTCTTTCGAGAGCGCATCTATTCCAAAGAATTCATCACCTCTCATGTTTCCTCCCACAATCAGCTCGTCGACATTTTCACTAAGGCGCTTAGGCGCGATCAATTCTTGAATCTTTTGTCCAAGTTGGGCATTGCCAATCTCCATGCTCCAACTTGAAGGGGAGTATTGAGGCAAGTATTGAGGCAGTCACCGCATCCCATATATGTTTGTAATTATCATTGATTTTTTCTATATATGTTGTAATTAGCAGCTCCTAGAATTAAGGCTTTTAGTATGTACAGCAAGTCAGCTCCTAGAATTAAGGCTTTTAGTGTGTACAGCAAGTTACAGCTAGCCTATTCTCCTTGTATAAATATCAAAGTCCAATACAGAGCAAATCAATCACTTTTGCCTAAATCAAACTTTACAAAATCTGTCCCGATCGAACGATAAGAACAGATCTACAAAACTGTGATTTCTACAGTGACCAATATGACACTGGTTCCATGACTGCATAAGGGGCAACTGAAGACAGCATCAAGCTTGTCCATTTGCTTCTTGTTTGAGATCAATGTTTCAACATGTTACATCAAGCTTGTCCATTCGCTTCTTGTTTGAGATCAATGTTTCAACATGTTACTTCATGTTTTAAGCCATCAATCAAGTACGCAAACCATGAGATCAATAGTGAAGAATAAACAAAATGGAATAACATCAATTACCATCAATAGAAAGCTAGAGATTTTCAAACTGTAAAATGCCTCTAATCAATGCTTTTACTAACACCTTCTCATTAGGAGTTTCCCATCTCCAATATTTATAGAGAGTGAATTCAATAAGGAGCTGGTGTAAACAATGAGTTTACACCCTCCAATAAAACACTGTCACATAAGCTTATTGCAAATAAAAGAATAGAACCACCGCACCAAATCAAAACCGTATTAATTCTACTTCAAAATATTAAAACGAAAGAAAAAGAAAAAGAACCGAAGCACTACTACGGCGAGAAGATGTCGGTGACGTTGCCAGAAATGGAGAGAAACCATTTGTGACTTCGCCCCACCATTGTTAACGCTTTGTGTAAATGTGAATTTGGTGCTTAAAATTTCCAGTTTATGCAACTAATCTTAAACCCAAAATTGATAAAGATGCTCAAAGTTTAGAAACAAAAGAAAGATATAGAACAGCAAAAAAAGAAGAAAAAATTTGTGAATCTCAAGCCCACTACATTAACTTTGAAGATAACTCGTCAAAACCTAAAGTACCAAATTCTATTGATAGCCAAGTTAAGTCATTAAAAATCAAACAATTCCACAGCTTCAAATCACACAAACATGCCCAAAAAATTTGTACCCAATAGTATAAAGTCAATGAATTTTTTATGCTAAATGTAAATCTAAAATTTTTCAAAGGGAAAAAAGAATAAAGAGGATTAATAAAACATCAACCCAAAAGTTCCCAAACTTCTCGCATATGGGTTGACAGTGGTGGTGAGGAAGAGTCACCAGCGACTTCTTTGGTTTCTCGTTGTATCCGGCAACATCACCGACAATTTCATGCCACGGTGTTTCTTCCAATTTGTTTTGTCTTTTCCAGTTTTAGATATTAAAGAATCATAGATGGAAGTTTTAATGGGATTGTATCATGTGTGGTAGTTCATATTCTATTACTTGAAATAATCTGATGTGTCATTATACCATTGGAGGGTGTAAACAATAAGTTTTACACCGGCTCCTTATTGAATTTAATCTCATATTTATATTATTTGTTGAGAATACATTCAAAAAGGAGCCGATGTATTACCCTGGTTTTACACCCATCAATATGAATATGACACCTCACATTTTTTTACTTTATTCCACGCCCCAAAATAAATTCACCCACACACAATAATTGTTCCTAAAAACAGTTAAAAAAATTAAACAAAAAAGACCCGATAGAACAAACCGGATCTGGAGAGAGACCGAGCAAACCACCATCACTGCAACAACCACACCGAACAACCACCTCCCTCTCTCTCTCGAGATCTGGTTTTTCTATTGGTTCTCTTCTTCTTCTTCTTCTTCTTTTTTTTTTTTTTTTCTTTTTTTTTTTTGGTTTTTGATTGTTTTTAGCAGCGGTGGTGGTGGTTTGTTTTTATATTTGGTTTTTGACTGTTGCGGTGGTGATTGTTTTTGGTGATTCAAGGCATCAAGGCATGGCTAACCAAATCATAAGGGAAGAAGCTGTGAAAAAAAGAAAAAAAAGAAAAAAAAAGTTGCTTTCTCAACGTAATTCTACTCCTACAAACCTGACAAAGTAGATCTCCAATGAAGTCCCCACCTTGCCATTCTTTCCTTTGAAGCAATTAGATCACGAATAAGAAAATAACTTAGAACAAATGGGTTTATAATTACTAAAAGGCATATATTTGTTTGTGGATTTTCCAAATGGTTTTATGCCAAATTGTGAAAGAGGTAGCTTTTCTCTCCAGTGATGGTTTCTCTCTCCTTAATCTATTTTCTTTTTTATTTTGGGATAGAGAAAACAGATATGTGAGCAGCCATGCTTGTGGGTGGGTGTAGTTGTTGCAGTGGTAGTGGTTTGGTCGGTCTCACCCACCAGATTCGGTTTGTTCTACTGGGTCTTTTTGTGTGTGTTTTTTTTTACTGTTTTTAGGAGCAATTATTCTGTGTGGGTGAGTTCATTTTGGAGTGTGGAATAAAGTGAAAAAATGTGAGGTGTCATGCTTTTATTAGTGGGTGTAAAACCGGGGTAATACACCAGCTCCTTATTGAATGTATTCTCTTATTGGTTTCCTAGATAAACCTAGAATCTTCATCCATGATTTTGCAATACACCCAAAATCCTTCTTTTTTATTTTTTTTCCCTTTTTTTTTTTGCATCATTTCATCTTCCCACAATTCATCATTTCATCTTCCTCCACCAAAACTGCCCCTCCACGATCAACCTCGCTTCCTTTTCCCCATTTTGCAACAAAGCTTGGGGCCTCGATCTCGATGACAAGAAGCCAAATCAATGCACACCGTCAGTCAAAATTTTGTAGATCTGCTCTTATGGTTGAACGGGGACAAATTTTGTCAAGAGGGGGTGTCAAAGTGATTTTATTAGGCGATGAGAATGGGCGTTTTAGATGGTGGGGCAACGAGGTGGTGGGGGATGGTTTTTAGATTTAGGTGATTTTAAAATTTTATTAATGTTACATGTTACTGCTGACAAGTTAATATTGTGTTTTAATTAAAGTTATGAATATCATTTTGGCACCTGTTTCGGTTTGGCTATTGGAATGGAATATTTCGATACCGGTTAATACCGGCGTTCCGTTTCGGGTTTACCGCATATATATATATATATATATAACACATTTTTAATACCATATAAAATTATCAACTCTAAACAAGTAGAATCAAATAATACAAATTTTTAAGTCTTAATATCGCATAACAACTCAAAAAAAAAGGTTTTTGATTTAGGTTAGCCAAAAAGGAAATATATATATATATATATAACATTTTTAATACCATATAAAATTATCAACTCTAAATAAGTAAAATCAAATAATACAAATTCTTAAGTCTTAATATCACATAACAACTCAAAAAATAAAATTAGGTTTTTTATTTAAGTTAGACAAAAAAGAAAAAAATTAACTCAAAAGTGTACTGGCCAGAATTGATATTTCGCTTGAAATGACCCGGTATTTAATCCGAGATAGAATAGAGGGTACCTCGTATCGGTTTACATACCGGCATGAGATATTCCGCCCGTTTTGGCCAGAACAGAACGGTATCACCAACGATAGTTTTAATTGCTGATGTGGTATACTCCATCTAAGATGGGACATCAGTTTGTAAATGTTTGGTTATAAAATTGGTAGTGTCTCTAACATTACTCACAAATAAATGCGTAATCCCCCTTTCACAAAATGGTAGATCCTATCATGAATTTAATTAGTGGGACCACCATTTATGAATGAGACCCACCATTCATGTAAAAGGGGATTATGCATTTATTTGTAGTTTTGGACTACTGAATAATCACTCCCAATTTCTTAGGTAATTATAGTATAATCTTTGAATACATTAATTACATACTCCCTCCTCTCATATGAATACTAAGTTCAACCAATTAAATTTATGCTAAGAAACACCATTTATGTGAGTTGAAATTTAATGATCACGTACCATGAGCATTACATTGAACCTCTTATCTTTATAACAATACTCCCTTTATTAAGCAAAAAAAGAAGAAAAAAATTTGATGGCCACGTACCGTCAACTCCTTTAAGGATAATGTAACACATCAATTAAGTGCTCACCAACTAGTCAACTACTTCTTCAGAAAGTTAATCCACTTCAATTTCCAAATTCTAGATCACAAATTATGACTTACCTTAGAAAGTTTCAATTGATAGAAAATAAATATTTACATTTTACATTCAAAGAGCCTTTTGTTCTTTTGATGAACATCATTTTTTCTAAATTGAAAAATTGAACAACTCATTAAAGGAATTGGTTAGTTCATGGACAGCCCTGGCTTGTTTTCAATAGGCAGCGTTAGTGGCTTGATCGAACCAAGTGTTTGCAATTTCGTGAACTCATTAGATTCAGTAACAGGATCCATATAATAAATAATAAATCTCTAAAAGTAATTGGAATTAATTTTATCTTCCTTCAATTTTTCTCTGTTTGTGGTATTGAATAAGCCCAAATATATATACAATGAAACTATGTGTTTTAGATGAGCAAAAGACTTTAATTTGGCTATGCTCTCTAAGCCTAAACCAATTAACCAATTAAGTAGCGAGAGCAGCTTGGTTTGGTTCCAGTTGGAGTTTTGGAATAGATTCAGTTGCAGTTAACTCAAGTTTGGTTAGTTCCATAATTAATCCTCCTGAATCTGATTCCCAATTTCCCACAATGAAGGAGCAGAGACTTCGAGATCAGTTTACTATTCTGGCTGTTTGCAAAGGATATGGGGATAGATCTTTTTGTTGCTATAAGTTATAAAAGTACACTGCAGATTGATAAATATAACCAATCAAAAAGTCACAACCCCTTATTTATAGTTACATTTTGGGGTCTAAACTCTTAAAATACATATGCCTCTATGTACTGTACCTCACTCTTCCTGAAGTATGACCATGGTGCTGTGTTGGGTGTGGCTATTTAGCCATACCCTTACTCTTCTGGAAGCAGCAATTGGCCTTGTTGGACTGTTTGACTGTAGATGAAGATAAAGACTGAGGCTGAACAAGTAGGTCCATGGATTTGGGTACGCTTTTAGTAATAAATATCATTCCCAATACTGACCTCCTCTTTACTGGAATTACACTTCCATGTTTTTCTTTGTTGAACCATGCCAGCGAGTTGGAGCTGACCTGTTCTTCACTTGGGCTCGACTTCTTCATCACCCCCTCTGCCATTTTGTTCATTGCGATATCTCTCCTCTCTAAATTTGTTGCAATTTTTTCAATTACAAATTGTTGGTACATGTAGTAATCAGTAATTATGCATTAAGACAACCTTGGAGACCAAGTTTCCAAAATAAGCGTACGAGTGGACAGTGGCATTCTTGGCCGCCAAGCTGGAAAAAGGATCTAATACCAAGTACTTGCTCGCCAAGCTGGTAGTAGTATCCAATGTTCTATGATATTGATAGCTATAGCCTATATTTATCAAAAAAAAAAAAAAAAAGGATAGCTATAGCCTATAGGCTTTGTAATTTGTACTGTTTTAACTTTTAAGCCTTTAATTTTGATTTTTTTTTTTTTTTTACTTTTTTTTTGTTTTTATTTATTTTTTTATTTTATTTTCCGTCATGTAGGTAATTCTCTGCTTTGACATAGGGATTGGATGTTTTTGTTAACGTCACTAATTTCGTCATTTAGATAAAAGAAAAAAAAATTTATGAGACGAAATTCATGTGTAAAATCGAAGTTGTTATAGTTTAGATATGAAAAACAAATTTCATGCAGAGATTAAATATGAAAACAATGGTTTAATTTTTTTCCTTTTTTATATAAGCTTGTTAGGATGTTCTTTTCCTTTTTATAAAAAGTTAGCACTTTATTAATAAATGCAAAATATACAATATATACAAAGTGTTAGGATGTTCCTTGGTCACATGCTTTGCTGAAACATTTATAACTGACATAATGCAGGGTAGATTAGCAAAATTGAGATTGATAAGATAGGTGGTACTAGAGTGATTATTCAGTAGTTCAGGACTATAAATAAATGCGTAGTCCTCCTCTCACATGAGTAGTGGATCCCACCACATAAATATGGGTCTCACTAATTAAATTCATTGTAGGATCCACCATTCATATGATGATATGAGAGAAGGACCACACATTTATTTGTAATTATAGATTACTGAATAATTTTCCGTAGTATTATGTCTCACCTTTAAGACCTAAATTTTGGTTCACCATCTTTTATTTTTCCCCTGCTCTTTGTGTATTTTGGGTATTTTTCATTGTCTTACATTTTTTTTTTTTTTGAATAATCTTTTCATTGTCTTACATAAACCTTATTGTGTACTATCAGACTATCAGTACATACTTTCTTCATTGTCTAGATTAGCATAAAGTATATTCTGTACTTGAGAATTTCATTTCTCATGTTGTACTTTGAGAACTTCATTTTCTTTTTCTTTTTTTATAAATCTTGGCATTAAAATTTAAAAGTTATTTGCCTATTCATTTGTGGGTCTAAGAAAAGGTTGGGCTGCGGTACGATGGTAAGTGCTTTCCACCCAAAACAACATGTCATCACTCATCCCTCTCTCTCAACCAAACGTATTAGTTCTAGACTTCTACGCATTTTTCCTCTTCTATATGCTCTACTATTTATTAAGTGCTAATTTACATTAATCTTCCTCAAGGATTTGTGAAATTACACTATGATTCTCTAATTTTTTTAATTAAACAATACATCCCTTAAATTGAAAATCATTATACACTAACTTGCTTTCTCACAAAACCATTGGTCCTTGTTCTGTTTTGAAGTTCTAAAAATTGTTTTTTGTTTTGTTGAAGTTAAAGTCAGATTTTTCAAAACAATTTGCTTCCTGTGAGGGAGAACCTAATTTTTGAAATTAGGATAGCAAAGTTTGGAAAATCAGAAATCAAGGGTGCCAAAAAAAATTAGAAAAGAGGGGTCCATATTTTTTTTTGAGTGTGGGGTCCATATTTTAGTGTAACTTGAGGATGATTTGTGTATAATATTTTAAAATTTAAGTGAGGTTGGTATCTTTGAAGGGGAAGTGAGGTTGGTATCTAATTTGAAATAAATACTTAAATAGGTAATACAAGATAATATAGTCCATATTTTTCAGATTTTTCCTTTATAACTCAAGGTAAATGTAATTTTTGGATTACTAAAAGATGTTTTAGTTGATTACTCTCTTAATGAGAACTTGTGTCCAGCGGATGGATTACATTTTGGTGGGTATAGTCATGACTCATGAACCCTTACCCCCACTTTTTTTTTTTTTTTTTTGCTAAACCCTTACCCGAATATTAACCTTGAAAGAAAGATGAAATAGCTCAGCATTACACTATTTTATTTATTTATTTTCATTACTTTTAATTTGGGCATTTCACAAAGATTTCATCAGTATTATAAATTATTCATCAAAAAAAGAGATTCAGACAGTATTGTTCGTTTACATTTTTTAATTATCCTAACTTCTAATTTCTATTCACATGACGTGTTTGATCCCTCAAGTATGCACTATTCTCAATTATTTTTAAATAGTTAAAAAACGAATTGTCAACAGCGCGTGTGCTTCCATCACTTGATTCGTGAGTGAGAGAGAGAGAGACTGTAGTTGGAACTCAAAAGCCGTCAATGATAACGTTGTTCTTGCTTCATGAATCATTGAGTGGAGTGGGCCCACTTTGGATTTGCTGCTTCTTTTTTTATTTTTTTTCTAAGTATTAGACGGCCGTACATTCTTCGGTTCGTTTTCCATTTCTCCACTGAATTTATTAACCTTGTGTGTTGTAACTATTTTATTTTCGGTTAGTGACTAATTATAGATTTCACAACTATCTTCTTCTTCTTCCTCTCTTTAATTCGACTAAAATAAAATGGTTAATATTCAAAAATAAATTAATTGGACAAAACTATAATAAATTATAAAGGTATTTGCATTTTATAATAATCTAAACTATTAAAATTTGTAATTGCTACCTCAATGTGATCAAAGTTTTAAAATTCCACTCTATAAATATAATCAGATGAACTAATAAACTAACCGTTATGTGCAATAAAGTATGTAAGCCTAAAAACTGAATTCTACGTTTTTGTCCTTGCATATGAGAAATTTACTAAATTAACCTTCTTAATTTTTCGAAAATTTCCCACCCATGAGCCACCTCTTTCAGCAAACATGACAATTACTTCCTATCAAGGACGTAGCCAGGGTTTTACATGAGTGAGGGCCGGTGTATAATTAAATTTTTTTCGTGAAAATCCAAAATAACTGGAAAGATACAAAATATTCAATCAAAAGAAAAAATACAAAATAATCATTCTTAATACATTACAATGTTTTTTTCAAAGAAAATAAAAGTCGGCGCATTTTCACATTACTAAAATCATCTATAATTGAATCCGTACTAAACGACTGAGTAATTTCCCTTTTCCTTTCACATTACTGAATTCATCTATGTTTATTTTGTGCACTACATCATTACTACATATTATATAATTATTAAACACAATAATTTTGACACCCATAATTAATAATCAAATACTTACACAAAACACTAAGTAATTTAGTAACAATTAATAATAAAATAGTACACAACACTCAGAAAAAAAAAACAAAAACAAAAAAATACATCGAGATGTGAGAAATTGACTAAAAAGTAAAGACTACGTAGAGAGAAACAAAAAAGAAGAAACAGTGATGGACTGATGGTCACTATTCACTAAAAATCTAAAATAATTGATTTGAATGAGTGGGTGACAGTGAGATCATTGAGCCAATATTGTATTCACCCGTGACTATTCACTAAAAAAATCTAAAAATCAACCCACATGTGCCCAATTCGGCCACTCCTAGTTCCCAAGTATATTAACACTGACTTAAGTTATATCAAATAATAAAAAAAAAGACTCAAGTCTTAACTCTAAAAGAGACTTGAGTAGTTAAGTCATTGAGTGAGAGAGAAAAGAGTAAAGTGAGGTACTGAGGTGAGAATGGAATCTGAGAGACAGAGAGAGAGTAGACTCACCAGTCCGAGATGCGGGCTGCGAACGAACCGTGACTTCCGTGAGGCGTGAGCGAACGGCGAGATGGTGGGCTGGTGGCGAGATCGGCGAGATGGTGGCATCGTCTGGCAGCGAACGGACAGTGAGCGAACTAGCGAAGCGATGAGCCTCCAGCGAAGCCAAGTCCGTACCTCCGGCAGCCTTCAATCAGTTCATTACCTCCGGCTCCGGCAAGTCCGTAACTCACTAACCTAAACCCTAGATCTTGCTTCTTTTTTCATTTTTTCTTCTACTCGGTTTGGCCACCATCAGTAACTATTTAATTTTTTTTTTTTGAATTTTATATATTAATACATTTTCTGATTTATTGTAATTTTGACTTGGGCTGATTTATATTTATTTGTTGCTGTTGTTATTGTGATTTGGGCTGATTTTTTGGGTTGATTTTGTCTATTTCTTTTTTGGGGCTAATTTCTGTGGGAAGAGGCCAAAAATTGTGTTAGTAGGGGCCCAAAAATTATTTGAATGGGGGCCAATTAATTTTTTATCACTACTCTAGCCTTTTTTTTGTAGAGCCAGCAGGGGCCATGGCCCCCTTTCGTCCCCAAGTGGCTCCGTCTTTGCTTCCTATCTTTAACTTTATGGTCAATCCCAATCCATATGAATACCAAGACTGAAGCACCGACCTGACCTGACCTGACCTGGTACCCAAGAGGCAAGCAGAAACATCGTCAGGACAGCCGATTATTATCTAGGGTAGATAGAACCACCCACATTGATTTCATGTGAAATGGGCTCCTGAGTCCCGAGTCCTGGCAGCTCTGTCTAGACTCTAGACTCTAGACATGTGCTTGTTCTATAAGAGGCCTAGTACCACTTGAGTACTTGACCTTTATTTGGAAAATCAATCAGGGTAGTCTAATGATTTCAATTAAAAAAGAAAAATAAGTAAAGAGCTCACCGTACCTGGCTGCACAATCGCCGGACCCTCAAGCCCAACAAACCGAACCACACGCACGCGCAACCCTTTCATCCGACCAACAACACACGCACACAGCCATCTATCGCTGGAACCACCTCAATCCCTAACCCTTTCACTCAAAAACCACCATTCTGCCCCAAATGATATCATAACATTCAAAACATTACAAAATTAAAAAAAGCCTTTCTTATTATTTATCTGTGTGTTGTAGGGACCTTTGAATCACTGTGAACTTATAATTCACTAGACCCAGTTAATAAATCAAGGCGAAAATTCAAAATCGATAACTTTGCACGCTATAAATGCTAGAAATTTATAAAATATGGTTTAAATAAGAGAGAAATCACAATCTAGTACGCTGCAAATTACTAACAACATCCAAAACACAAAAACTCATATGGGGGGCTTAAAACAACATGCCGAGGTACTAAAAGAGAAACCATGGTTGACACGTACAGCAATCCACGGTGCTATGGTGTGTGTGGCACTACAAAAAAATATGATTTTAGCCTCATGTGTTTTCCATCTTTTTGCATCAATTAAAAAGATGCCGCGCAGAAAGCCTTATAAAAAGAAAGCTGGAGAGTGGCCCAAACTCTTTTTTAATAGAGGCCCACCTATATCGTCAAATGAGTTGGTTCACGCGCGCGGTGTATTGGGTCAGTCGTCCCTCTTTAATATTCTTTACTTTTTATTACAATTGTCTAACTAATTTTACGTACCCAATAGCCCACAAAAAAGACCCACTCTTTACTGCCAACCCAAATTGGGCAAGGCCCACTTTTTCGTCTAAATCCAACACAGCAAAACTTGGACCCAATTCAACCTTTAACCCAAACGCCAAATGGGTTTGTAGTGCCCGAGTGTTGTGTAATGTGTACTCGCCAAGTCAACTGTATACCTTGTTTCAGAATCAATTATATAACTTCCCATGTTCAAATTCAGCAAATCATCCATTTGTTTCAAATCATTTTTATGTAGTCTCTCTCTCTCTTTCTCTCTATCTTCTATCTATATTGCTCGTGGATTTCAATCTCTGATTTTTGTAATCTCCAGCTTCCCTCAGGTACTCTCTCTCTCTCTCACCTTTTCTTTTTTCCTTTATTTAATTAATTTTGAAGATTTTCATATTTAATTTTCTAACTTCGATTAGATCTAGTTATTTTGGTTATTCAATTTTTTTTTTCTGACATAATTGTGTGATTTTTTAGTGATCCATGTGGTGGATTGGTCCTTTTGACTCTGTTTGTTTCTTGGGAAAATTTTGAGCAAGACTTTCTAGGATGGTTATCATTTGCAAATAGAGGAAGTTAACGCTCTTCGCAAAATGCAGGCGAAGACCGAGAAGGAAATGGGCGCTGTTCAAGGTTCTAAATTCTCTATTTGCTTTTCTGATCTAGTTTTCTGTTCAATCTATGATTCTTTGCTGAGAAAAGAAACCCTAGGAAAAATATAAATTTATCATTAATTGCTCATTTAATTTAATGTTTTCCTTGTTGTTTTTTACTCGAATTGCTATGATTTGAATATTAGTAGCGGTGTTTGAGATTGAGCTATAGATTTGAAATGTTTTTGTTTAAGTTGTTGAGTTAGGCTTTAAATAAAAGATTGATGAAAAGTGGAAGTGATAAATTTCATTCTAGAAATTTTCATTGTGCAAACATTTATGTTTATTTATTTATTTTCTATATATATTGTTGTTGGTGTCTCTTAGTGGGTCTTTACAAATTTGATTTTCGATGCCTATGTGATTTATTCATTCTTGGTTTCTGAAGATAAAGCTGTTTGCAAAAAGCAAAGCAATATGACGAGGTTGTTATATCTGAATTTGATGTAGAACTCTATTTCATATTGGTCTTAAAAGTTCTCTGATTGCTTCGCTGGCCCTTGCTTTGTGCGATATTATGTTTGTCCTGATTCCATTCAATTAATAAATCTACCAATGAAGGGAAATTGAAGTGTTTGATTGATGGGAACTTTTATGTGAATGCTGGCACCAAAATTCATAGTCTGTTGTTGAACCATATTTCAAACTGTACGAGCATGGTGCAATAATAAAATCTTTCTTTTGCTTGTTCTTTGTTGCTTTGCTTGTCTTTGAAAAATGACTAGTGGAACAAAACAGGGGAGTGACATGTTGGCTTTGTGATTAAACAGCTATTTGGCTATTGTAGAATTTTGCAAGAGATCCTTTACCGCTTTTTGTATTCTACTTGTTTGAAAATTTCTTCATGTGTAACTAGGATGAATGAAAACAATCTGTTAGTTTTAATGTCTCATTTTTTAAATATGTTTTTGTGTATTCTTGTGGAGGTTAACTATGCCTTAGCTAAGATTGTGTAATTTGTCCAATCCCAGATCTTATATTAATGGGTTGAAAGATTTAATTGAGGATTAGGTTTGCACTTGTATAAAGTTGCCACAAAATGGGTGTGGCATATGTAATTTTGAGTCTTTCTTGGCTGTACTTACATAAATGCTAGGTGGTTGAAAGAGGCGAATTGGGGTTTTATGGACGCAATAATAAACCTGTGCAGCCAAACCTTTTTTTTTTTTTTGATAAATAAAAAACTTTATTGAAGAAAGACCGAGAACACTAGAAGTGTTCTAGGCGAAAGAATACAACCAGCTCAGAGGGAGCAAGAATCAATGAGATCCAGCATATTAGAAAATCTAAAAAGCCCTGTGGCCGACATCCAATCTAGTAAGGATCTATAAAAGTGGAGCTTCAACTCAACCACACTGAGCTCACAATCCTCAAAAGTCCTCGCATTACGCTCTCGCCAAAGACACCACATTATGCAATGAGGAATAGCCTTCCAAATCACAGAATGACGACCCACACTCCCAAACCAACAACAAAACAAATCAATAACTCTCTTAGGCATCACCCATTGAAGCCCAAACAACCCAAAAACCATATCCCATAACTCCTTAGCATAAGGACAATGAAGTAGAAGATGATCTACAGTCTCCCCATCAGCCTTGCACATACAGCACCAACTAACTACAGGAATGCCACGACGCCGCAAATTATTCACTGTTAAGATTTGCCCCAAAGCTGCTGTCCAAACGAAAAAAGCCACCCTTGGGGGTACCTTAGCCTTCCAAATACTCTTCCAAGGGAAGAAAACAAGACCAGGAGAAGAGAGATGAGTATAGAAGGACTTAACCTGGAATCCTGTAGTCCGGGATGGCTTCCAACACATCTTGTCCTTCTCATTACTTTGGATTTTAACGGAATACAATAATTCCAGAAAGGACGAAATGGATTCAAGCTCCCAATCCTGGGCTAATCGAGTAAAATTTACCTCTCAATGCACATCATGACCGCGGTATTGAACAAAAGCAGACACCGAACCATCTTTAACACAAGCAATGCGGTACAACTCCGGGTAAGCAAGCTTCAGGGGCTCCTCACTACACCACAGATCATCCCAAAAACGAATAAGAGCACCATCCCCCACCTCAAAAGCCACAAGCTTTGAAAAATTTGCCCATCTGGAATGAATAAATTTCCACAAACCTACCCCATGAGGCCCACTAGGAGCTTTAGACATCCACCCACTATCTAGAGAACCATATTTTGCTATGATAACCTTCCTCCAGAAAGCATCCCTTTCCACTCCAAATCGCCATAGCCACTTCCCTAGCAATGCTTCATTAAACCTTCTAAGGTTCTTGATGGCCAAACCTCCCTGAGAATAGGGGCTGCACACCTTATTCCACTTAACCAAGTGAAACTTTGCCACCTCCTCAGAAGACCCCCATAGGAAATTCCTTTGGATTTTCTCAATCCGATTAGCCACATCAGCTGGAATAGGAAAGAGAGATAAAAAATAGGTTGGCAGGTTAGACAGGGTACTTTTTAGCAGAGTTAAACGACCACCCTTAGAGAGGTATATCCGCTTCCAACCCGCCAAACGACGCTCCATCTTTTCAACAATCGGGTTCCATATCTCTTTGGCTTTGAATCTTGCCCCCAAGGGTAAACCCAAATACTTCATAGGTAACTTCGAAGTTTTGCACCCCAGAATATCTGCAAGCTCCTCTATGCATGGCACCTCCCCAACAGGAACCAGTTCAGATTTACCCAAATTGATGTGTAAACCTGAAGTAGCTTCAAACCATATAAGAACAGAACGCAAATGAAAGAGGTGATCCGGGTCCGCCTCACAGAATATGAGGGTGTCATCAGCAAACAATAAATGAGATACCTCCAAAGGATCACTGTCTATACTGCCCACGAAAAAGCCAGTTAACATTCCAGCGTCAGTAGCCTTGACAATCAGACGACTAAACGCCTCCATAACAATAACAAAAAGCATTGGGGACAAAGGATCCCCTTGCCGGATGCCTCTAGAACTTGGGAAAAAACCACACGGACTACCATTGACCAAAATGGAGAAACGAACAGATGATACACAAAAATAAATCCACTTCCTCCATTTTTCCGAGAACCCACATCTCCTCAGTAAATAGATGAGAAAATCCCAATTAACATGGTCATATGTTTTCTCCAAGTCGAGCTTACATAACACACCCGGGTTTGATGCTTTAAGCCTACTATCTAGGCACTCATTGGCGATGAGAACCGAATCAAGAATCTGCCTACCTTTCACAAAAGCACTCTGAAACGGAGAGATAATTGTCCCCAAAACAGCAGCCAATCTGTTAGCCAGCACCTTCGCAATAATTTTATACATACCTCCCACTAAGCTTATTGGCCTGAAATCCTTTAACTCATCCGCCCCGTGCTTCTTAGGAATGAGAGAAACAAAAGTAGCATTAAGGCTTCGTTCAAACTGGCAATGTTCATGAAATTCCTGACACACCCCAAGAACCTCATTACGCACAATACTCCAGCACTTTTGGAAGAAAGCTAGGGAAAACCCATCCGGCCCCGGTGCCTTATCACCATTGCAACCCTGGACCACTGTCTCAATCTCAGTTTCTTCAAAAGGACGATCAAGCCACAATGCATTCTCATCGGAAATAGCATCAAACTGAATCCCATCTAAGTAAGGTCGTCTGTATCCATCCTCCCTGTAAAGATGTTCATAAAATTGGGCAATATGATCCCGAATCTCATCCTGATTCGCAGAAGGGCTACCATTGATGAGAAGCTTACCAATGGTGTTGGTATTCCGATGCGAGTTTGCAAGGCAATGGAAGAATCTAGAATTCTTGTCCCCCTCTTTGAGCCACAAAGCTCTAGACTTTTGTCTCCAGCATATTTCAGCCATCAGAATAACCTTCTCTAAATCAATAGTTAGCTGCTCTCTCTTCCCTTTCTCCTCAGCTGATAGTGGTCTGGAATCCGCCACCACATCAAGCTCCCTTAAACCAGCCAATAAAGTTTTCTTCTGCGCATTTACATGCCCAAATTCATTCTCATTCCATTTTTTCAGATCCACCTTTAAGGCTTTCAACTTATTGGCAAAGACAAAACTGGGAGTACCCTCCACTTGGTAGGACTCCCACCACGATCTAACCCGCTCCACAAATCCCTCAGCCATTAACTGTTGTGACTATCATTCTATAAATGAGTTGGGTTTGGATTAATAATCTTTTTTGTTACCCTGCTAGTTTCATATTTTCTCAATAGTGCTAATAATTTTTTTTTTGTTTTTGTGTTAATGAAGTGTCGTATTTAGAAACATAAAATCATGGAGTTGTGGGGGCATTGCTGAAGATGTGGAAAAAACAAGCAATAATTTAGCATTTCATTTAACTCCTTCAAGGAGACTCCTTGAACCCACATGTGATAAGTAAATCCAGGATACCTACATCCCTGGACACAAGTATCACCTAATTCACTTAATTTCTTGTGTTGTTGTAGGGAGTTGAATTTGGCCAAGGCAGCTTAAGTTAGCCTTGGCAGTGGTCTTATTGCTTGTGGTTTGTCTCCTCTCTGTCTACAAACTTGTGTATAAGTTTGTAGTTTTTTGGCAAAATATTTTAAGGTAAAATACAGAAATTGCTCACATTTCTTTCCCTTTGTCATATGACCTTTTGACAAGAGTCCTAAAATAATCAGCAAAGAACCTGAGCTTTAGTTTCCATGTGAGTGATCTTCTTCCTTTATCCCATAGTCATATCTTTTTGTCAACTTCTTTTTTCATTGTCCATGCATCAAACAGTGGGGCTACTTTTAAACTACTTGCCATATGTAGTAGTATCCGTAGATGGTTAACTTAAATGTCCAGTCCTGTGATGGTTAACTGTCCCATGATGAGATTTACTTCTGTAATGTGCTTTCAAGAGTCTTTGTTTAAGTGATGTAGTTATGATTGTTTTCCTTATTTACATTTTTTTTTTTTATATAAAAATAGAGACAATTTATAGAATATGTTTCTGTGTATGTTTGAATGTATGTGTATGAGTGTTAAAGGTTGAAGAATGAGTGGATCTATTATTCCTTTAGTTCTATATTGCTTCAAAAGTTTTAATGTGTCCATGCTGATGCGTTAGTATGGAGTGGTGCAACTTAGCAAAAGAACCAGAGTGAAAGGTGACTCAAGTTCTTGGTTGGACAGTCATTTAGATGAATGTGCCTTTATAGAGTGTCTGACCCATGATGCGTCTGTAATCTTGATTGGATAGCAGTAGTTGTCCACAATGCTAGTAAGTCTGGCATGGGGATCCAGAAGTATAGAGTCAGATCAGAGGCTTTATAAATAGCTCTGGCATCAAATTCAATTGCTAAAAGAGGATGAGCCATTGCCAATTAGAAATTTTTTGCTAAAATATTGGTGGCAATGCCAAATGTTGCAGAAAGAGCCCATTCATAATGGTCACTAGAATTTTTAAGCGAATCCTATCTCAGCATGTCTAGGATTCATGGGAACATCCAATCTTGTTTGTGGATAATATAAATTTTTTTTTTTACATTATGAATAATATATATTTTTTTTGCATTAAAGTTCTTTCTTTTGCTTGCCATTTCCATCAATAACATGCCAAAACTATAAACATCAGCTTTATAAGACGCGCCTCCAATGTTTTTGTAAAACAACTCTGGAGCAATATATCCTAGTGTGCTTTATAAACATCAGCTTTATAAGACACGCCTCCAATGTTTATAAAATCCCCAAATTTCTCATACGGAGAGGTTTGTGGTGTCAATTTCGACGATGGCGAAGAAATGGTGAATTGCGATGAGTGCGGTGTGTGGATGCACACGCGGTGCTCACGCTATGAGAAAACATAATTGCTTAACAAGTAACAACACCTTTGTTTTCTCTCATCTAGTCTGATTGTGAAATTTATAATCAAAGTTTAAGAAATTAGATCACATGTGCAAATTACTTGGTGGAGGGTCAAGAGGTACTTTATTCTCGAACTCGGTGTGTGTGCGTGCACGTGTTGTTGTCAAATGGCTTGGAAAATGAATTTGCTATTCCTCAACCTGAAAGTGATTAGTTTTTTGACAAATTTTGATTTCATATTTCTTAATTGCAGCCCAGGAAATAATTTAATTGTGGTTGGAGTACGAGGAGAATTCTTCACCAGAAGCTAAAATTGTTAAGGACCTCGACAAGGTATATAGCATCTGAAGTAATGTCTTTTTCTTAATAATGTAAAATTGACACTACTTGGGGAATTTTCATGATATTTTAATTTTGAATAGTGATTTTCATGATATTTTAATTTTGAATAGTGGTATTATAGTGAGACATAAACTTAATGGATCATATTTTGACTTTTCTTTCCTTTTTTTCCCTTGGTAGTGAGAAATCTTATTATGCAAAAGTTTAGTAAAAGAAGTAACAATGCAGATGTAGACAATTAAAGCGTAAAGTAGCTCATGACTTATCAAAAATGAAACAAGAAGGAAAAAAAATGTGGCTAATAAGCCAGATTCTAATGACAAGTTGAAAACACCCTGTAAAAAAGTAGTGTTGATTTGGTGATAATTGACAAATCATGTTTGTACTTGAAAAAAAAAGAAAAAAGATTCTGATTGATTAATATATGCACTAGATAATCTGATTTTTAAATTCAATTTTTATTCAGGTGGAGATGATACTTCAAGCCTTAGAATATGAAAAAGGTAAGGCTCTGTTATTTTTATATTTTCTTCTCCGTTTTGTATAATTGCATTCTGAATATTTCTCTGTGAGTTTCCAAACCTTTTGAAGAAAAAAAAGTTTTAGCAATAGGGTAAATTAGTGTTACTCTTTTTACTCTCTTGCCTTTCATTAATCATCTTCCATTTCTGGAATTTATCATGGGAACTGAAGTTATTTCTGGCTTTAAGCAGAGCAAGGGAAGGATTTGGATGAGTTTTTCCAGTCAACAGCTGGTACAAATATCTGACTTATCTGAACTTTTTAAAGAGCTACAATTATTTAAAAATGCATAACTTGATTTCCAATTAATGTGTTGAATTAAATTAATTTGAATCCACTGAGATCATCATATTATGTGAAGTAGCATTGCATTTAACTATAGGATGTGCCTTGGGCAGATAACTTGGATTTGGTGAGAGCAATGTGCAGTTTTCTGTTTCCTTGTCATCCAGCCCATCCTTAAAGTGGTTTTCTGGCTAATGATAATTGACCCCTTGCAACTGAAATAAAATTTTATTATGCTGGATACTCTAGAATGGGTATTTCTTGCTATATTTTGCAGCATTTATATTCATCATTAAATCCTCAAGAAGATAATTAAATTGCTGATTGCATAGTCATTTTTACCATGCAAACTTAGCTGGTATATGTTGATTCCAATCAGCTTCCATATGTCTTTAAGGAATAAAATAAAAATATTTATAAAAAATGGAGGAGGTTGTTTAAGAAATCAAAGTTATGTATCGATTTTCAGATAACACAGTTGAATTTATAATCTGCTGTTTTAGATTGTATCTAATAGCTTAGTTGATTGTGTCCAATGAAGTTCGTGTAGAAGGACTGGAGACTTTGGATTATCTTGACAACTTGCAGAATAGGGAGCGTTTTACTGAACAAGGGGATGCTATAAATTCTAGATGGGTAGGATCAACTAGTGCATACAAGTCAAGAGCCTTGTAGCTCAATTGGCATTTGCCTAGTCTCCTTTATGAGGAGAACTAGGGTTCAAATCCCCTACTCTCAACTATCGAATTATCAAAAACTAGTGCATACAATGTCTTTATCTTTCTCTTGTGGCTCTATATGCTTTTACTTATTTTGAGCCAGCTTAGGCATGACCAATTTTCCATCTAAATCAAATACTATAAATATTGTTATTTTAGGATGAATTAGATGCAGGAAATGATCTTTTGGTTGAGATAACCTAGAAACCTAAGATAATGTAATTGATTTTATTTTTGTAAACTAGGGTTTCAATTTTCGTTTAGATATTTTGAACTTCCTGCATTTTTATTTGAAATACAATTCTCACTGTGATCATTTAACTTATATATTTTATGTTTTTTATTTCTTTTTCCAAATGCAGTGGTGTGGAATCCCTGGGATAAGAAGGCAAAGGCTATGGTTGATTTTGGAGACAATGAATACAAGCATATGCTGTGCGTGGAGGCTGCTGCCATTGAGAAACCTATCACACTGAAACCTGATGAGGAGTGGAGAGGAAGGCAGAAGCTTTCTGCTGTTTCTTCCAGTTACTGTAGTGGGCAACTTGATCCTCAGAAAGCTTATTTAGTACAGAATTGTGTTCATTCCTCAAAAATTATTTTTATACTGTTTGTATCTTTAATTATAAAATGGTCATCTATGTGTTTTATATTGTTTCCTTGAATGAGGATGTTTTGGAGGTTTAAGGAAGCCCATTGTTCAGAAGTTGAATTTTTTTATAGTTATTTTGCATTATTTGACAATTGTGAAGTAGATTAATGAAAATATTCTTATTACTAGCACATGTTTTCATTCTTTGCAGACACATTCCATTGGAGTTATATAGGTTTTTTGCGTCAACATTTTGTTGACGCAAAAGATGTTATATAGGTTTTTGGCGTCAACATTTTGTTGATGCAAAAGATATTATATGAGTTTTTGTCGTCAACATTTTGTTGACGCTAAAAGATGTTATATAAGTTTTTGGCGTCAACAAAATGTTGACGCTAAAAGATATTAGTTGTCGCAAAAAAGTATTATTTTTTACGTCAACTCATCGTTGACGCAATGATTTTAAGCGACACGAGTTATTGCATCACTATGCGTCAACCAAAAGGTTGACGCAAAAAATGTTTTTTGCAACAACTTTTTATCTTTAACGTCAACCTTTGTTGACACTAAAAGTGATTTTCCTTGTAGTGTGGGTATATAGCCTTACTGTTCTTCTCGAAGCAGCTACTGGTTTTGTTGGGACCAGAGGAAGAGGAACGGCGAGGACAGATAACATTGGCTAAGTACTCATACATCATTGTCTTCACTAACTTTTTTTTCGCCGGAATTACAGTTTCGGGTTTTGGTTTGTTGAACCATGGCTTTGTGCCGAACCCGGCGGCCAGTTCTGACTTTATCACCTTCTCTGGCTCTTTGTTGTTGCAGACTGAGAACTTCTTGCCACCTGGGTTCAGATTTGTGATCACCATCTCTGGCTTGCTCATTGCCATGTCTCTCTCTCTCTTCTCTCTAATTTTCAATTCCAAATTGTGAATGGATAAGTGATCTTTATATGGGAGAAAGACACTGACTTGCGCCAAGCTGCCTTAAGAAAAGTGAGAGTGTGTCTGTGTGATATGTGCTTGTAGAATCAAACATGGCGCTAATGGCTCTAATTGTCCAAACGATTAATTTAATTAAACTAAATGGAATAGACACTTGTGTCGTTTTGTATGGTAGATCATAGAGGATTTGATTATGATTTCTCTTTGTCCCACCTTTCGGTAATTCTATGTGTTTCCTTAACTTTAGATCATTAAAAAATGAAAAGATTCTTATATATTTCTCATTCTTTCGTTTTCCAAAAGGCAAGAAAGTAAAAAAAATAAACTCAAAAGCTTGGATAAAGTGATTAATACTATAGTTAATATGTATTTACTAGCTAAATGGTGGAGCAAGTTCTACTACATTGGTGTCATCAAAAAAAGTGCTACTACATTGGCAATTGTCAAAATTGTCTCTGATATTCTAGCAAAATTGTCTGAACTTTTATCAATGATAAGTTGCTTGTCTTAAGAAAAATGGATTCGTATGACTTGAATGAGGTTTAAAATAATATATGCGTCTTTCACGCGGTACACATATATTTTGCTTTTTTGTCTGGTTGGCTGATGTTTATTGTGATAGATTCACGTTTGTGAAAATTGAACAATATAGTAACCCTACTATTGAATCTTAGATTTGGGTTGCTTGTACTGTATCTCTCTTTGCTTGACTTTTTGCTCAATTATTTTTCTTCTTCGGTTGTTCACTTTTTCATTGTTTTCTACAAACTTTTTATTATGAGATTCTGTTTAAATCTGCCACTTAGGATGATTTCCAAATTGCAGAGTCTAATTTTTCCAATCTGGTCAAAATTTGTTGTCATCGAATTATTTATAACAAATGGCACGTATAGCTTGAGATAATGAATTTTTGGAATTCCATGGAATTGGTTATGCTTAGAAGTTAAGGAACTACCACAATGTATTTCCAGAAAAGAAAGGAAAGGTTCTTTTGGTATCAATTTTGTTTGTCAGAGATTTAAAGTTTTTTCCTATTTGTATTGTTGAGCTTGTAATGGGCTTTGATATAAGTGTCTGTGTGTGTTTGCTGAGTTTGAAGCATCCTACCTGTTTGATAAATGTCTTATTGACCTGCATTGTATTGTTGTTATGCTTTTTTATGTCCCCAAATGTGAGGCTTTGGAGTGCAATTTGTAGGGTCTAAATTTGCTGAATTATTTGATTGGTTGCAATTGATGTCATCTGAGCTAGCCTTACTCTTTGCAGATAAGCTTTGCTTTTGCAAAAATTCTTCTATTTATGGATGCTAAGTTGTCTATGTTGATTTTAAGAAGAGGGTGGCAGTGGCACAGTGGCACTGACAAGCTGTTACTTGCTAATTGAAGAGTTAAGGCCATGATCCTATCTGGTCAGTATATTTTTTCCTTTTCCTTTTTCTTTTTTTAGTTTGTTTAATATCTTTAGAATATTTGTATGGTTTGAGTACATAGATCTTTGTGAAATTGTACAAAAATGCTAAAATCTTAGTTCTGGGCTGATGGCATGTATCTATCTTTGCTTTCGTTTTGATTTCAATGTCCATGTTAATCTTTTTCTGAGCTTCTATTGAAATCTGCTACTTTGGATGATTTCTAAATTACCGTTTAAATTTTCTCATTGGTCACAATTTTTTATCGTAAAATGATCTAAAACAGATGGGACTTATAGCTTTTGAGAAAATGAGATTTTGGAATTTGACGTTGTGAGGGGTGGTTTTGTGCTAGTGCCACGTGTCGTGCCGATGGCGATTACAACGTGAACTTGAGTTTTGAGAAGAGGGAGTCGAACTCAAAATTCAACCGAGAGCTCAAAGGTCGGCCCAAGGGCTAATGGGGCATCTTCCGTACATGGTTGAAAGCCAAAACTATTAAAGCCCAAATAAATGAGAAGAATGACCGAGAAGGCTTGATAAGACGATGTTGCTAACAAGAAACCGAAAGAACAATTGTTGAATAAGGTCTTTCACTATTCCACAATTGGATTAGGTTTGAAACACAATAACTTTAATCAAAAGTTGTTAAAACACACCATTTCCATTTCTCTGCTAACATCTGTCACAAGGCAAGTAATTAATAATGATGAATTTGTTGAGACTAAAAAAGAGTTGACTTTGTGGGAGAAAGTCAGTGCTATGAGACATGCATGAGGGTGAGGGAAGGAAGTTTTTGGGCCTTTTGTGGAGTTAAGTCAGTGGTGGGAAGGTATTATGATCTTAACAAGACGTTCTAGGACTTAAGCCAAAACATCTGCTACGGAAGCTTTCTGGAAAGTAAAGGAGTTAAGCAATGAGTCTCAATCTCCTCAAATGGGGGTTGTGTTTCTGGGTGAGGATTGGAGTTTTCAGGTTGAAAATGACCTCAAAACTTTTATTTTCTGGGGTTTCTTCTAGAGAGTGCTCTAGAAGTGAACAAGTTAGCTCTTAGAGAAAGTCTCTCTCTTGTCTTGAGCTAATTGTGATGATGATTGTGTTCCTCCTGATTAAGAATGCAATCAGGCCTATTTATAGGGGTGATTAGGGTGGCTTAAATTGATGAGGAAATCAGGTTTCTGATTTCCCTTAAGCCAATGGACTTCCAAATTTAACCATAAGTGGTATATTTTGTAAGGGTGAGTTTGAAAATATTTCATAAATGGGAATAAGTATGATTTCTCCTTAATTTCAAGACAAGGCTTTTTCTCCCTTTGAAATAGTTTTTTATCAGAGGCATTAAATGCTTTGATTGGTTGATTTTGGTGAAGGGTTAGGCCATGCATGCTCTATGGACTTTAGTTCCCACAAACTAGCCACCATGTCTCCCAGCAGACCCAATGACAGCTACTTAATGGTTACCAAGGTCTTAGGACTCACTCCCCTCCTTCAAACCACACTCCTAAAGTCTCAACAACAAAAAGAGAGTAGTACTCTCATGGGTCTAGGCCGTGAGGCTACTCCCTGGGTCCTTTTTCGAATTGAAATGGATATGGGTCATGGGCTTTTATCATGTTTTCCCAATCCCCATGTGTCTTGGTTGTGCCCAATGGTCCATTGAGCTTTTATTCAGAAGTCTGCCATATGTACAGTACCGAAATCCATAATTTTTTGTGAGATAGAGAACTATGGTGAGCTGGTGATGTTGGGACGGCTTGGAGAGGCTTAAGGAAGAAGGGATGGCCACCTCTAGTACGTGTAGGGAGATAGGAGTGCACTGTTCTCCTCTTCAGTGATGAGAAGATGACATAATGCGGGTCCCACTTGTAGCAGACCTTGAGCCCATAAGCAGATAGCTGGTGATTCTGGCCTTTGGGGCCCACAGACAGGCTATCCAGAGCTGGGTTTAAGTGTTGGACTCTCCACCGTTGGGCTCCAACTATTCCTTTAGCCAACCCAATGACATTTGAGTCTAATAATTATAATATTAGTACATTTGGGCTTAGGGGCTTCACATGGGTCTCTTTTAGGGCTTTTGAATAGTGCTGAAATACCCTATAACAAGCCAAAATGGCTTGTTGGGCACCACATAGGATACTTTTTGTGGGCTGGGCTCAATGGGTTGCTCTTGTAAACATTTTAATCAAAGCCAAATAATTATTAGGGACCTGTTCAAATGGGGATTTAAAAAATGGGCATGTACATACGTTTCTTTCTTTCTTTCCTTTTCCTTATATTAAATAGTAGGTTCCGCATTCTGTCTATTCATTTATTTGTCAGGTCCCCTTCAATAGGTATAGAGTTAAAGCAATTGCATCAGATATGGCCCAAAAAAAAAAAACCCATTTGAGCCCTGTTGAGAATGTATATGTTTTTGCTTTCTTATGTCAAAATGTCAATGTTTGTGGAACCGGTTTGAAGTCTTGGACCCTACAATTTGACTGACATTGTGGCCAGCTCACTTAATAATGAATGGTCTTTGGTTACTTCAAGATGTTTGAAGTTCATAATAGTTTAAGCATTAATATGTTTCACATTCTTTTTTTTTTTTTTTTTTTTTTTAAAGAAACAGAATATCATTGAAAGAAAAAATTATACATCAAAGGCTGGATCACAAAGATCCTTCAAAACAGCATTTACAAAACATGGAGGCTCAGAGATAAAATTAAAGGAACCCCAAAATCTAGACTTCTGAGACCACCAAGCTAACTCATGGGCATCTTGGTTGGCGACTTTGCTAACCCATGAAGTGGACCACAAAGGGTGCAAGCGAAATAAAGTGGAAATGTTAGATAAAATACCATTAATTCTCCAGGAAGCATCACTCACTACTCCATGAATGCAATCCACGCAAGATTTAGAGTCACTTTCAAGGGTCACATGCTCCACACCCAAATCAGCTGCAACAAAGACAGCCCAAGCTAAAGCCTCGACCTCCGCTTGGAGAGGGATTGTGGTGTTGACCTTCTTGGTTAAAGCCAATACCACAATCCCTCTCCAGTCCCTAGCAACAATAGCAATAGTAGAAAAATCACAGCCAACAGCTGCATCACAATTCAGCTTCACTTCCTCACCTAAAGGCTTCTGCCAAAATGCATTTCTTACCCTTGGCATGGAACTTAAGTAAAACCCCTTCAGCATGAAATGCTCTCTATCCAAGTTTGCAAGATTTCTCATTAATTTGACAATCTCCACCTCAGTCCCCTCATGGACTTTGAGGTTCCTCACCTTCCAAATTTGGTCTAGGATCAAGGACCCATAAAGGGTGAATGCACTTTTATCAGAGTTGTCTAAATTCAACTCATCTGGGGGGTCCACAATTAATTGAACAAGCTGGCAGGGAGAAGAAATTGAAAGGTGGTCTGTGTGAATCCTCTATTTACATCCAAACCAAACAGCTCTAGCCAAAGAACACTCCCAAAAGAGATGGACAGCAGATTCAACATGATTTTCATAAAGGACACACCCAGAATCCAAGGATGAGGCAAACCTGGAAAAAATATCTTTGGTAGGTAGTAAGCTCGTAGCCAATTGTTATAAATGCATCTTGAGACGATCATGTAATTATAGTTTCCAAATTTTACTCAACAATGGATTGGCAACAACAGAGTTTGTTTCAGTGAGGATCTCCTTGAATGCTGACTTTGCCGTGAGGATTCCATTTGGTGTCTTTGTCCAAATCCACTTGTCTTCCTCAACACTTGACTATTTTGGGATGTTAAGAATAGCCTACACAGATAAATCATCAAAAACCTGCTTCAATAAGTCAATGTCCTAATCAAATTTGTCTGGCTTCATAACATGGCCCATTCACGATGAAAGTTTAGGCACTAGCTCTTTCTTTGGGTGCAGCCTAAAGGCTGGCAGATCCAGAACCCAAGGGTCCTCCCATACCAAGATGTTTTCGCCAGAGCCCACGAGTTTACAAGCCCCATTACAGAGGAGAGCCTTACTGTTCTCTAACCCCCTCCAAGAGAAGGAAGCATTTGAGGCTAGGCTACTGTCTAGCCATTTAGGGCCTACCTTGTACTTTACCCTCAGCACTTTAATACAGAAACTATCCCTGCTTGACAAGACCCACCAAGCAAGCTTGGCAATAAGCGCTTCATTAGCAGTTTGGAAGGATCGAAAACCTAGACCTCCATCACACAGAGGTTTGCATAGCTTTGTCCAAGCCATAGGGTTGAAGAATCTGCTACCATCTTTGGAAGGATTCCACCAAAACTTTCTGACCACGGCATCTAATTCAGAACATAAGCCTTTAAGAAGCCTGAAAGCCGACATGGCGTATGAGGGAATGGATTGGGCTACAGACTTGATTAGAGTGGCGCAACCCGAACACGATAAGCATTTCCTTTTCCAACCTGATACTTTGGATTCCAATCTTTCTTTGACAAAGGAAAAGTCCTTTGCTTTCTTGTGGGTCAGAAATAGAAGGAGCCCGAGGTACTTAGCATCCTTGGGGAGAGTTTTGAAACCCCATTGGTCCTTAATTTGGCAACAAAAGTGGGGGTGAACCCCTTTAGAAACAAAAATACCAGATTTTTCAATGTTAACCGACTGACCTAACCACCCACAATACTTCTCCACACACCTCAATAGAGAGCTAACTTCATTAATCTTGGCTTCACAAAATAATAGAACATCATCAGCATATAGAAGTTTGGAAATGGGAAGAGCTCTTGGGGCAATCTTCAGACCATTGATCTGACCTCTTTCAACATCACAATTAATTAAGCGGGCTACTACTTCACTGCAGAGAATGAATAAGTATAGGAAGAGAGGATTTCCTTGCCTAATTCCCCTCGAAGGCGAGAAGGAAGCATTTTTACAGCCATTCAGCAAAAGAGTGAAGCTCACAGTGGAAATGCATTGAAAGATCAAGTCTATGATTTTAGTGTCAAACCCAATAGCCTTAAGGACTTTGCAAATGAACACCCATTCTAAACTATCATATGCCTTATGGAAATCAAGTTTGAAACCAACATTTCCTTTTTTCCTTTTTGACTGGCTGAAGCAATGCACAATCTCTTGAGCTAAGACCACATTCTCAGTAATCCAGCTACCTGGAACAAAAGCTGTTTGAGTTGGTTCAATGATTTTCGGAAGGAGAGGTCTCAATCTATTCACCAGAATCTTAGAAATAATCTTATAATAAAAGTTGCACAAGCTGATTGGCCTGTATTGGTTGAAATTGCAAGCCCCAATCCTTTTAGGTATCAAGGTGATGAAAGTATGGTTAATCTGAGGAAGCAAAGAACCAAACCTAAAGAAACTCTGGACTGCTGCAACAACTTGATCCCTAACAATCGGCCAATAATGTTTAAAGAAAAGACTAGGGAGTCCATCAGGGCCCGGGGCTTTTAAAGGATGCATGCTCTAAACTACATCTCTCACTTCTTGGAAGTCTGACACTCTAGATAGGTTATTATTCTTAGGCTCTGAGATACATGGAGAAAACAGCTCATCCAACTCACTGGTGATGGTCAGCTGAGAAGATTGAAACAACTCCCTAAATTGACTACTAAAATAATTTTCAATATCAGCACGAGCTTGAATCCATTGATTATTGGGGAGTTTAATTTCAGCAATGAAGTTACGTCTACGACGAATCATGGTAGATAGGAGAAAGAACTTAGAATTTTTGTCTCCCTCCTTTAGCCATAGCCAAGGGTTATCTCTATCTAATGCTTGGGCTTTCCCTCAAGCCCAAGACTTGGGTTGTGGGTCGGGTGATTTAAACTTAGGCTTAAAGTTAAATACCCATGGGGTATCTCAATCTACTCAAGCCCAAGACATGGGTTATGGCTCGGCTGACTTAAATATGGATCCGGATCTAATTGGGGGCATTCTAGATCTTTCCTCGCCTACAATTAACGTCGGTGCTTTGTCCAGCGACATGGAGTCTCTTTCTTCTCAGTACGAAGCCGATGACACTTCACAAGCTACTCTCGAGTGCGATGGGAAGGAGTAGGTTTGTTCTTGGGGAGATCTCCTATCAACGTCTTCGGTATGGGTTGATTTGGCGACAACGGACCGAGCTTCATAGCTCGACTTGGTCTTCAAGCATCCAGGAGTTAATTTTCTTTCCGGTTCGGTTCTGGGACTGGGGGAATCCTCTCAGGCCGCTTGCTTATCTTTGAAAGGGGATGATATAGAGTTCTCGGAGCTTCCGGTGGTTGTAGTTGATGAGCCAGCAGCTGGTACGGCTTCTCCTATGTACTGTGAGCCTCTAGCTATGGTGGCTCCTCCTGGGCCTACGGAAGGTGTGAGTGGGTTTCCTTCAGAACCTTCTGTCTGGGTCAAACAAAGACATCAGGGTTTTTGTAACCTGGTGGGCTTCCCTATTAAGAGCCATGAATAAGAATGTTTGGCTTTACTTCAACGCATTGAAGCAGATCGTTTCGCGACGATAGCGAAAGGAGGCTCTCGTCATCCATCAGCTTCTGGGAGTAAGGGCTCTCGTGAGCTTCGCAGGTTAGTTTCTTCTATAAACTATGATGGACGTCAATCCGTGTGTTGATGTGTGGCAGGTGTTTGGTTGTTATTGGTGTTGTTGTTGGGCATTCTGTTTTTTATGCAGCTACGAATTTTGTCTTGGAATGTTAGGGGTTTAAATAACCCCCAAAAAAGAGAGTCCATTCGTTACTGGCTCAGAAGTTGGAAGTGTGATGTGATGTGTTTGCAAGAAACAAAATTAGCAGGGGTGGACCTTCAGTTGGTTCGCAGCCTGTGGGGAAATTCTTCTGCTGACTGGGAGTTCCTTCCAGCGGTAGGTTCTGCTGGTGGGTTTCTTATTCTTTGGGATAATTGTGTTGTGGAGAAGTTGAGTTCTGTGGTTCATAACTTCTCTGTGTCTTGTCTGTGGAAGGGTGTAGTAAATGGTTTTGTTTGGGTTGGGACTGGTTTGTACGGTCCAACTAATGATTATCTTCGCCGGGAGTTATGGGAGGAGCTTAGAGATGTGCAAGGGACATGGAGTCATCCTTAGTGTGGTTTTGGAGATTTCAATGTAGTTCGCTTCCCTAGTGAGCAGTTGGGGTGCAATAGGTTGTCTTTTCACATGATGGATTTTTCAGATTTCATCGACTCTTCCAACTTGGTTGATCTTCCTTTGGGAGGGGGTCCATACACTTGGAGTAGTGGTTCGGCTAATCCTTCGATGTCTCGAATTGATAGATTCTTGATATCTTCTGATTGGGAGGACCAGTATCCTGATGTTTCTCAGAAGCTGATGCCTCACCCGTTGTCAGATAATTTTCCCCTTTTGTTGGAAGTTGGAGGTTCAGCTCGAGGTAAGTCTCCTTTTCGATTTGAGAATATGTGGTTACATGATGTGGGTTTTGTGGATCGCATTGAAGCTTGATGGTCCAGCTACTCTTTTTGTGGCCCCCCAAGTCTTGTTGTAGCTCGTAAATTGAAAGCTTTGAAAGAAGATTTAAAGAGGTGGAATTATCAGGAATTTGGTAATGGGAGTTTCAAGTAGCAGCAGATCTTTTGTGAGTTGGAGGTGCTGCATAGTAAGGAGTGCCAGGAAGGTCTTTCTTCTATAGAGAGAACCCATCGGGGGTCATTGCTTCTGGAGTTAGACAAGTTGGCTCACCTAGAGGAGACTTCCTGGCGTAAAAAATCCAGGGTTCTTTGGCTCAAGGAAGGAGATAACAACACTAAATTCTTCCATAAAATTGCGAATTCTAATAGGAGACGTAATCTTATGGAAAAATTGGAGGTGGGTGATTTGGTTTTCTCTTCGGATTCTGATATTCGGGATTAAGCAGTGCAATTTTATAAATCTTTATATCCGGAGTCAGAGACTTGGCGGCCTTTTGTGGATGATTTACCTTTTTCTGTGCTTGGAGGTATGGATAGGGATTTGCTTGACAGTCGGTTTGAGAGGGAAGAAATTTTACAGGTTGTCAAAGATCTTCAAAGTGACAAATCGCCAGGGCCGGATGGCTTCACTATGGCATTCTTTCAGAAGTGTTGGAGAGTGCTGGAGTGTGATATTATGGGATTCTTTGATGAATTTTTTGAGAAGGGTACGTTTGCTTATTCCTTAAACGCTACCTTTGTCACCCTTATTCCTAAAAAGCAGAATGCTCTAAACATTCGGGACTTTCGTCCAATCAGTCTTATTGGGAGTGTCTACAAAATTTTGGCTAAAGTTCTGGCTAATAGGTTGAGGAGGGTGCTGGGTGGTTTGGTGTTTGAATCCCAAAATGCCTTTGTAGGGGGTAGACAGACTCTTGATTTGGTGTTGATTGCTAATGAGTGTTTGGACAGCAGGATTAGATCTCGTACTCCGGGTGTGGTTTGTAAGCTGGATATTGAGAAGGCTTATGATCATGTCAATTGGGATTGCCTTCTTTATATTATGGATTGTATGGGTTTTGGGAGTAGGTGGAGATCGTGGATTAGAACTTGTATCTCCACAGTGCATTTTTCAATTATGGTGAATGGCTCTCCTTCTGGTTTCTTTAGGAGTTCTAGAGGGATTCATCAAAGGGATCCTTTGTCCCCTTTACTTTTCCTTTTGGTCATGGAAGTTCTCAGCAGAATGTTGCGTAGAACGGAAGAGGCGGGTCTTATTAGAGGCTTTCAAGCTAGTAATTCAGTGGAGGAAGGTCTTTCTGTTCTCACCTATTATTTGCAGATGACACTATTGTTTTTTGTGATGCGGATCCTGAGCAACTCCTTCATCTTAGAATGGTTTTGTCTTGCTTTGAGGCGGTGACTGGTTTGGGGGTGAATATGAGGAAAAGTGAATTGGTCCCTGTGGGGAAGGTGTTGAATCTGTCTTTTTTGGCAGAGATTCTTTGCTGTCGTATAGGTTCCCTTCCTATGTCATATTTGGGATTGCCCCTTGGGGCTTCTTTTAAAGCTTTTGCGGTTTGGAATCCTATTTTGGAGAAGGTTGAGAGGAGGTTAGCTGGTTACGTTGGCAAAAGTTATATTTATCTAAGGGAGGGTGGCTAACTTTGTTAAAGAGTACGCTCTCTAGTCTCCCTACTTACTATTTGTCTCTTTTCACTATTCCTAAACATGTGACTGTTAGAATTGAGAAACTTCAATGTAATTTCCTTTAGGGTGGCTTGGGGGATCGTTTTAAGCACCACTTAATGGGCTGGGATATTGTCTGTTCTCCTTTAGCTCAGGGTGGTTTGGGGGTTAGAAGAGTGGAAGTCTTTAATAGAGTCTTGCTAGGGAAATGGATGTAGAAGTTTGGTAAGGAAGATACTCATCTTTGGCGTCGGGTTATAGCTGCCAAATATGGGTTGGATTGTGGTGGGTGGATGACGAAAAAGCCTATAGGGACTCATGGGTGTAGTCTTTGGAAAGGTATTTTTTCTAGTTGGGATTTTTTTAACCAGCAAGTTGAGCTGGTTGCTGGCTTGGGTACCCAGATTCGTTTTTGGCAGATAAATGGTGTGGTGAGGTTCCTCTCAAGGCCATGTTTCCTTTGCTCTTTGCTTGTTCTACATCTCAGGCTGCTTCTATTGACTCTTGTTTATCAGGTTCTAGTATTTGGGAAGCCAGAACTTGGAACTTTACTTTTGTTCGGGACTTTAATGATTGGGAAGTTGAAGAGGTGCTAGCATTCTTTAACTTCATTCATTCTAAACTCCCAGCTGGTCTTGATCCGGATTGTATGCGTTGGAAGCTTCGCCAACATGGGGGGTTTGATGTCAAATCTTTTTATCATGCTCTAGGTGTCAAGCTTGACATTAAATTCCCTTGGAAAGCTATTTGGAGGGTTAAAGCTCCGAGACGAGTCTCTTTTTTCTTATGGTCTGCGGCTTGGGGGAGGATTCTAACTTGTGATAATCTGATGCGTCGGGGTTATATCATGGCTGGGTGGTGTTGCATGTGTCATCATGATGGGGAAGCTAGAAATCATCTCTTGATCCATTGTACTTTGGCTTCAGATCTTTGGCATTTGATCTTGAGGTCCTTTGGTGTTCTTTGGGTGTTTCCTAACAATATTGTTGATCTTCTCTTTAGTTGGTTTAATTGTTTTGGTAAAGCCAATTCTTCAGTTTGAAATCTGGTTCCTCTTTGCTTGATGTGGACTATTTGGTGTGAGGACAATAGTCGTATTTTTGAAGATGAAGAGCACTCCAAATCCAAGCTGGAGGAAATATTTTTTGGGCTTCTTTTTTATTAGGCTCGGGTCTGGGGTCTTACCTCGTAAATTTCTCTTCCTGCCTTTGTTGTTTCGTTGAACTTTTCTAAGAGCCTTTCTATAGCTCTTATGTAATTTCTTTTCCTCCTAAGTGCATGCTTTATGCCCTTAGAGGGAGTTTCTGTCCTTTCTAATAAAATCTTTGTTACTTATCAAAAAAAAAAAAATAACTCCCTAGACTTTTGTTTCCACTTGATTTCCTCCCTCTCCAGCCAATCATTTAACTCCAAAGACAAGGCAATCTCAATGGCCAAGTTTTCTTGGGTAGGCTTTAGCTCTTGAACCATCTTTAATTTATCCTCAATTTCTCTAATTCGGGACTTGGCAAAACCAAATATGGATCTATTCCAGCTAATGAGATCTTTCCTAATCCTATGACATTTTTTGACAAATTTCAAATTCTGCGAACCCTCCACCGGATGTCCCATGCACCCTGAACAACATCTACACTTGAGCCATCTTTAACCCACATAGCTTGAAAGCGAAAAGGTCTGGACCCCCCATGAGTTTCTAGATGAGTGTTTAAGAGAATGGGACTGTGGTTGGAATTTGGGGCAGTGAAGTGTCTCATACTAGCTTTCGGAAACATTGATTGCCAATCCACATTACAAAGACCTCTATCGAGCCTCTCTTTAATATTAGCCAACCCAATTCTTCTGTTCGACCAGGTGAGCCGCGGCCCATTGAAACCCAAATCAATCACACCAACATTATCCACAAAGGCTTTGAAAAATTTTGAAGAGCCCCAAGAACTAGAAGAGCCACCCCTCTTATCTGAAGGAGAACTAATACTATTCAAGTCTCCAATCATAAGCCACTGCCCAAAGAACCCCTCTATAATATCTTCCATCAACCTCCAAAATTTATGCCTCATCGCTAGGTACGGGGGCCCGTAAACTCCAATTAACAGCCACGGACTGTCCAGGGGGTCAGAATACACAAGAGCAACTATGCAATTGTTATTAAAGTACACTATTTCTATATCCACTCCCAAACTCCAAAAAAGTGCAAGCCCACCAGCAGAATCAATGCTATCCACACAAAAACTACTGTTGAAACCCATAACTAATCTTAAACGATCCACCTTTGGAGCCTTGATCTTTGTTTTTGCCATAAATAGCACATTAGGACCTTTTTTGCGAGCAAGGGCCTTGATGGCTCTAACTGTCAGAGGTCTACCAGCCCCCCGACAGTTCCAAGAAAGAAGCCTCATGGAGGAGGAGGGGGCATGATAAGGCTCGCCTCCTCGGCCATATGGACTGTAATAGGAAGGGTAGAATCAATACCTGGTATGTGCAGCAGCTGCAAGGAAGATTCAACTTGATCACTGCTAATCCCAACTCTCAGTTTATTACTTTTTTCCCTAGCCAGACTTTTCATGGAGATACTTTTGTGGCCTTTAGAGTTGCGGTTGTGGCCAATTGCAGCCTTGTTAAATTTAATAGGAGATGGGCTACTCTTCTCTTCTCGGGCTTTTTTACTTGGAAGTGTTGGGCTTACATCTTCCACTTTTCTTTTCCCACCTGAATGGCCCAAATCAATATTAATTCCAGAAGGGACTTCTATAGTGGCATTGGGCTTGATTGCATACTTAATTGGAGGCCTACTTGGTTGGGGGGCTCCACTATGCGACTTAACGAGGTTCAAAGAGATTGGTTCAATCAAAACTAAATTCAGCTGGTTCACAGCTTGGGTCCCACTGACTGATGGATGGAAAGTTTTTGCATTTTTGAAGTACAAGGATAGCCGTTTGACAGAGGCAAGCTTCTACATCACACTGCTGCACTATCATTGTCCCCTCCATACCTAATGCAGCTTCTAAAGATTCAACCCAATTTTCCGATTGATCCATCGGAACCCTCTGTTGCATCTGCTCCCAGACCTTTGAAGGCTTGATCAAAGCCTAGTCAGTGAGTGAAAGGCAGGCTCCACCAGGCCATTCCCCATTGGAGTTCTCAATGAGTTATTATCTTCCACTAGACTACACTCTACTAAATCTGAGTATTTCAGGCCTTCAAGGTCAATTCTAGGTTGAAATTCGCTTGATTCCGCTCTCAGCTAGTTTCCATGAACTCCCATGGTGATACCCTTTTTCCAAGAGCTTGAACTTCTCCATCCCTTCATGCCTTCACTTCATGCCCTAGGAGGCAACATCCATAACAAAAGTTGCCCAAACTTTCGTATTTGAACGGAATCCAGAGGGCTGACAATTTCTCTCTATTCATAAGAAGCCCTGTATACAACGGTTTACCAACATCCATCTCTACTCGGACTCGAATGAAATGTTTCCAGTCGCTCCCTGAGAGATCAGTGTCAAGAACCCTTCCCATTATCCTACCAATTCTTTGGAGGTTGAGTAGATTTTGTCTATCTAGTGGCAACCCATGGACTTAGACCCAAAAATCTGTCACTGAGAAGTCAACATCGTTTAAGGTCCACTCTAACTCATACTTTTTAAGGACCACATTTTCCCTTTTGAAAGACCAAGGGCGTCGATCCCAGACCCTTCAGACTTCCCCTTCATTTTGGAAGGAAAACAAGAACATGTTTTTTTCAAGAACCGCCACTTCAACCTCAAAGGCTGTATTCCAAGCTTTTAGAATGATCTCCTTTACGACCGTTTTAGAGAACACTTTGGATGATAGAACTTTACCCAGTAACATGAGCTTGGACTTTTCCTTAGCGTTAGGCTCAGCCTCCAGAACCACCGGCTGTTTGGACCAACCAAGAGCTTTAGTTTTTTCAATAAGTTTGTCCATCTTTTGAAAATACAAACCCCACAAACGAGACCACCTAACGCAATAAATGAGAGCAAAACCACTGAAAAGAAAAAAGGATGAAGTAGGAGCAGCGATTAATGAAAGAAGTCACTAGAAGCAAAAAGCTCTAGAAGAGCCAGGAAGGTTGAACAAGTCAACATGAAGCCCCCAAGGAGCAGAGAGAAGGACACATGGGTCCCATAGCATAATAGAGCCTGTATTTATGTTATAGTAGTATTGTACATTCTGTTTTAACTTATTGGTTTAAGGAACTTACATTTCCATATCTTACGATTTTACCTACTGTAACGTTTCTAGCTCTTTATTTCCTTTGTATGTTTTGTTCAATATATGTGTGTGAAAGGAATACATTGGCTTTTTTGTCTCTGTTGGAAAGGCAATTAATAAAGGTATATCTGAAGAAAATGTGTTTCTTTGCAATATGATGCAGAATTCAGTAATCAAAACACATTTATTTCTATGTTAATCGGAAGAGTAAATGGGCTTATTTCTTCTAATAGCATTGAATTTAACTTATGCTCAGTTTAATTTCGGAGGAAAATGAAGGAAAGGACTTCTTTTTCTAATTTCATTTATTTATATAAATATATATATATATATATATATCTTAATCTATATTCTTAAATGTGACAGAGCCTACAATATCAAATTAAGCTATAAAAGTTTCTGCAATATTAAATTAGAACACCATTAGGCCAGAAGATGGAGAGAGAAGGTTAATTGGTGTTTTTAGATATAGTACTGGATTAGTAAAGTTAGGTGATCGGACCCCAAAATGTCGTTATTTAGTGGAGTCGAATCAAATTTAATATGTATAAATATGTGTGTGAGAATGTATAAGGTAAAATGGTAGTATAGATGGTAAGGTAGGTTGTCAGTACCACAAGGAGAAGGGTTTTAAAATAAACACGTAAAAAATTTAAATTAAATCAAGAAAGGATTTTAGTTGTTTTGAAATTAAACTCACAATTTAAAAACTAAAGAAAATTAAATCTAAAAATGTTAAGGCTTCGGTTTCTTCTCTTGCAAAAATACAACTATTCAATTAATCCATGTAATTACTCAATTGGGGGTTTCACATCCCAAACCCTCAATTGGAAAATTTGTAATAAATTCCTTTTTTAAATCTCTAAAAGAGAATTCCTATCACTTGTTCAATGATTAAAAACACAATAACAATAATTACACCGGAAAAACATAAATCGACGATATTCTCTCAAGAAATAATGTAGTAAATAGTAATATCCAAAGAAATTAAAGGTCTCCAATTTATAAAACTAGAGCTATTACATAACTATGAAGAAAGCATGACTATGAACAATGGATAAGAAAATCATAATCAATAAAAACACAATCATGGATTCAAAGAAATAAATAGTACCATACAAAAGAGATCCCCTTAGCCTAAGCTGAAATTCTAGCAAATCAATAAAAAAAATATTGCAAAAAGAAACTAATGAAAATAAATGCTAGTGAGGAAAATGGAAGAAAAATAGCTACTGATGGGAATATTTTACAACTTTTCCTTAAGTAAGAGATGACGACCTTCCAGCCCTTAAGAGTGACGACCTTCCAATTACTAAGCC
>BKZX01032573.1:44669-55211 GCA_014362285.1 Fagus crenata
GCCCTCGCAGCGTCACCCAGCACCATGCACGAGCTGGCCACTACCTGTCAGATGAAGGGCCACAAACCCTCCATGTGTCCCAAGATCCAACGGACTCCGGAAGGCCACGTGGATGACCGAAAGGCATAAAATGCCACTCTCCTTCCGTACTCAGGTATGAACAATACACTAAAACACCAGATTACTCTCTCTGCATATTTTTCTGGTGAACTCCGACTAACAAAAGCATCGGAGCCTCCTAGGCCGGCCCCAAACCGGTGCCCACTCCGATCACTCTCTTGTCCCTTGCAGGTCTTCCGCTCATCGGCTCGCTTGATGGCAGTCAACTGATTTTCCAGCAACTTCAGTTCTTGGCTAGCTGTGCAACTGTTGATATGAAGATGCAAAACTCCGGTCATTTCCATGGAGATGCAAATTTCAGACATCAACAGCTACTGAGACTTAGTTCCTCCCAGGCGGCAGCTTCCCTCCTTTACTATCAGACCACACGAATTCATTTAGGACTCCATTTTGGAGAAATGATCTAGTGATGCGGCCAAGAAATGGACCATGCAACCACTTCCCATGTTAATTACGTGAATTGGTCTTTGAAATTTGAAGCAATGTTTTAAAAGCTGAAGGGGATATTTGCCAATTTCTCCCAAGTAAGAGATGAAGACCTTCTACTGCGAAGAAGACCTTCCTTTCCTTCATCTGATCAACTCCCTTCTACCACTCACAACAGCCTAGTCACCAGACTCAGATCCATCCTTATCTCCTACGGGAACCAAGTGAGACACCTCACCGAATCAACACCTCACCTAGAACAGGTGTCTTCCGAGAATCCCGGGGATGAAGCCCTCGCAGCGTCGCCCAGCACCACGCACGAGCCAGCCACTACTTGCCAGATGAAGGGCCATAAACTCCCCAGGTGTCCCAAGATCGGACGACCTCTGGAAGGCCACGTGGATGACCGAAAGACATAAAAGGTCATCCTCCATCCGTACCCAGGTATAAACAGTGAACTAAAATCTAAAACTGAGTTATCTGAATATATTTTCCGAAAGACCTGAACTGACAAAGGCATCGGAGCCTTCTAGGCCGGCCCCAAACCGGTGCCACTCCGATCACTTCGTTCCTTTTGCAGGTCTTCCACTCTGTCGCACGCCCTGACTGCCGTCCACTGGTTTCCTTGAAACATCAGTTGGCGCCGTCTGTGGGAAGATCGCATATATTTGCCTTTCACCGCACCGATATAAAAGGACTGCATGCTCAGGACGCGATCGATGGAAATACACGCTCAAACGCTCCCCTCCAGTAGCCAGTCTCCTGAGGTGGCTGCGATGGAGAAACAAGTACGAGATCTCACTGCAAACCTTCAGGAACTCACTCGACAAAACCAGATCCTTAACCAGAAGCTCTTGCAACAGGAAGCTGAGAAGCAGAAGGAAAAGGACAAGGGAAAGAGTAAGGAAAGGGGGATGCTGAGTCTCGACAAGAACATCAACAAGAACAACAGCAGGAACAACAACACGAGCAACGCCAAGAACAGGAGGGTGAGACGAAGGGCGAACACACGAGAATAACCGTTGAGGAGTCATCGGCTAAGTGGGAACAAGAACTGAAGGCAATGAGGATACAAATGGGGGAGATGAATGACGAGTTTAAAGGACGGACAGCCAAGAACCTTGATGATCTTGTCCATACAACAGACTCGCCCTTCACAAAAGCGGTAATCTTTTTTCCTCTACCTTCTAAATTCAGAATGCCTTCCTTAGAAACCTTTGACGGGTCAAAAGACCCCCTCGACCATCTGGAATCTTTCAAGATCGTGATATGTCTTCAAGGGGTCCCAGACGAAATCATGTGTCGTGCCTTTCCCACCACCCTTAAGGGACCCGCTAGAGTATGGTTTAAAAAGATAACACCTGACTCGATAGGATCCTTCGCTCAACTTAGTCGTTTGTTTTTCAACCATTTCATTGGTGCACAACGATACGGACGACCTACCACGCACCTCCTGAATATTAAGCAGAAAGAAGGGGAAACCTTGAGATCCTACCTCACCCGGTTTAATAAAGAAACATTATTGGTTGACGGAGCAGACGACAAAGTGGTGTTGACTGCCTTCATATCCGGTCTTCAAGCGAGAGATTTTCTGTTCTCGGTCTATAAAGATCCTCCAAGCACCATGACAGAGATGATGTATGAGGCTCAGCGGCATATGAACGGGGAGGAAGCCCTTCTAGCTCGAGACCAAACCATAGGAAAGAAGAGGAAGTGGGAACATCCCGACCGCCCTGCGGAGCCCCATGATACAAGGCCCAAAGCTCAGCGGAACAGAAACAGGAGACAGGAGGATAGGAGTGAAAGGGGATTCAATGAGAGATTCAACCACTTCACTCCCCTAAACGCTCCTGTGGACCATATTTTCATGCAAATAAGAAATGATCCGGCTTTGAAGTGGCCGGGCAAGTTGTTGACAGACCCCGACAAAAGGCCGAGGGACAAGTACTACCGTTTTCATAGGGACCACGGCCACAACACAAAGGACTGTTACGACTTGAAGAGGCAGATCGAGGAACTGATCAAGCAGGGAAAGTTGCAGAGATTCGTTGAAAGGGGACAGAGAGAAGGTCGTCCTCAAGGGCCCCGTCAACAACGACCTCCAGTGGAAGTCCTTCCGCGACCCCCCCCCCCCACTAGGAGAAATTCATGTGATAACCGAAAAAGTGGCAGCAGGAGGAACCTCGCGTTCCTCACGAAAAGCTTATGCACGCCAAATACGCAACGTACTGGTAACCCAGAAGATGGACAAAAAACCGAGGCTGGAGGACCTTCCCATTACTTTTGCAGAGGAAGATGCCCGCAAGGTCTTCCACCCTCATGACGATGCTTTGGTCGTCACTTTGGAGATTGCAGGCTACTCCACAAGACGTGTCCTGATTGACAATGGTAGCTCGGCGGATATCATCTACTTGACGGCCTTCCAGCAAATGAGAATTGATAAGGACCAACTGCGACCCATCGAGACCCCATTGGTTGGTTTTGCAGGAACCGGCGTCTATCCACTCGGTATAATCACCCTCCAACTCATAGCAGGTACCTATCCGAAACAAGCCACCAAGAAGGTCGACTTCTTAGTAGTAGATTGCCCTTCTGCCTATAACGTGATAATCGGACGCCCTACTCTAAATCGCCTCCGAGCTGTCACTTCAACGTACCACCTCCTGGTCCGTTTTCCAACAGAAAATGGGATAGGGGAGATGAGGGGAGATCAAGCAATGGCCAGAGAATGTTATCTGACCTCCACAAGCACAGAGCCGGTCTATCAAACACTGATTGTGGAAGAACGGCAAAACATTGCTGAACCAACCGAAGAGCGAGAAGAGATCATACTAGTAGAAGGCCTTCATAACGAAAAGAAGACAACACGGATAGGCACCTCCATAAAGGGAGAAGTACGAGATTCGATAGTACGATTCTTAAGGGAAAATGCCAATATTTTTGCCTGGAGCCATGCCGACATGCCAGGCATTAGCACCAAAGTAGTAGCCCATCAGCTAAATGTCAACCCCTCCTTCCATCCCGTCAAGCAGAAGAGGCGGGTCTTCGCCCCTGAGAGAAACGCAACTGTAACGGAAGAGGTAGACAAGCTGCTACAGGCAAGTTTCATAAGGGAAGTTTACTACCCGGAATGGCTTGCCAACGTTGTGATGGTCAAAAAATCCACCGGAAAATGGCGAATGTGTGTCGATTTCACGGATCTAAACAAGGCTTGCCCCAAGGATAGTTATCCCCTTCCAAGAATAGATCAACTAGTGGATTCTACTGCTGGACATAAGTTACTTAGCTTCATGGATGCCTTCTCGGGCTACAATCAAATTCAAATGGCAGAGGAAGACCAAGAGAAGACGGCCTTCATCACTAGTAGGGGGCTTTTCTGTTACAAGGTAATGCCTTTTAGCCTTAAAAATGCTGGAGCTACCTACCAGAGATTGGTAAATAAGATGTTTCACGACCAGATCGGAAGAAATGTGGAAGTGTATGTAGACGACATGCTAGTAAAAAGCAAGAAGGATGACGATCATCTTGCTGATTTAAAAGAGACCTTCCAGGCATTAAGAAGGTATAACATGAAGCTAAATCCTGCTAAGTGTGTCTTCGGAGTCTCTTCCGGTAAGTTTCTCAGCTTCATGGTATCTCAGCGTGGGATAGAAGCCAACCCGGACAAAATCAAGGCCATTTTAGAAATGACTCCTCCGAAGACCGTCAAAGAAGTTCAAAGCTTAACGGGGAAGGCAGCCGCCCTAAACAGATTTGTTTCAAGATCCACGGACAAGTGCCTCCCTTTCTTCAAAATCCTAAGGAAGGCCTTCTAGTGGACGGAAGAGTGTCAACAAGCTTTTGAAGAACTAAAGGCCTATCTGACTTCTCCGCCTTTACTTAGCCCTTCCCAGACGGGAGAAGCGTTGTATCTGTACTTGGCCGTATCTGCTTCAGCAGTCAGTTCTGCTCTAATCCGCGAAGAGGAACGCGTTCAGAAGCCCATCTACTACACCAGTAGGGCCTTAAGGGGTGCCGAAGAAAGATATACCAACATGGAAAAATTGGCTTTTGCCCTACTGATTGCATCCAGAAAACTTAGGCCATACTTCCAAGCCCACTCAATCATAGTTATGACCGACTATCCCATCAGGAAGGCCATGAACAAGCCAGATACGGCTGGAAGATTAGTACAGTGGTCCATATAAATGGGTGAATTTGATATAGACTACAGGCCACGCACCGCTATAAAGGCCCAAGCTTTAGCCGATTTCATTGCGGAATTCACACACCCATTAAAGGAAGATGAGAATCCAGGAGAAGGTGAAGGCTGGACGGTGAGCATAGATGGATCATCCACTAAAGAAATGAGTGGGGCAGGAGTCATCCTAGTTTCCCCTGAAGGAGATAAATTTGAATATGCCCTTCAGCTTCGTTTTCGTGCCACAAACAACGAAGCGGAATACGAAGCCCTTCTAGCAGGGCTAAGGTTATCCAAGGGCATGGGAATCAAGGCATTAACCATCAAAAACGACTCTCAGTTAATTGTGGGGCAAGTGAAGGGCGAATATGAAGCTAAAGAGGACAAGATGAAAAAATACTTGACGGCCGTCAAGACTCTGTTAGCTCATTTCGAAAAAGTAGAACTACTCCAAATTCCAAGGGAAGACAATGTAGCCGCCGAACGTCTAGCTAGATTGGCATCATCAGGAATTGAGATAGATGGCTTCATTGAGATCCAAGGAAGACCTTCCACGAAAGAGGAAATAGTGAACTCCATCGCCGGCAACATAACATGGATGTCACCCATAACCCGTTATCTCAGGGAAGGGACACTCCCGGCAGATAGGACAGAAGTGCACAAGCTCAGAATAAGGGCTTCCCATTTCCGGTTGCTGGGGGGCATCCTTTACAAGATAGGTTTTTCACGACCCCACCTTAGATGTTTGTCACCTGAAGAGGCCAACTATGTCATCAGGGAAGTCCATGAAGGGATTTGCAGAAACCATTCAGGGGCAAGGTCTTTGGCGCATAAACTCACAAGGGCAGGCTACTATTGGCTGTCTCTCCTACATGACGCCACCCAATATGTGAAGGCTTGTGATAAGTGCCAACGTTTCGCCAACATTCCAAGGGTACCACCGGAGGAAATCACGCTTATAACCTCACCTTGGCCCTTCGCACAATGGGGGCTAGACATCATGGGGCCATTTCCGGTAGGGACAAAGCAAGAAAAATTTTTAGTGGTTGCAATTGTCTACTTTACTAAATGGGTGGAGGCAGAACCCTTGGCAATAATTTCAGAAAATAATGTCAAGAGTTTTGTCTGGAAGGTCGTCATCTGTAGATTCGGGATTCCGCGAGTCCTGATTTCCGACAATGGGAAACAATTTGATAACGGACCCTTCAGGGAGATGTGCAGTCAGTTAAACATAAAGAACCACTATTCCTCCCCTAGGCACCCACAAGCTAATGGTCAAGTCGAGGTTACAAACCGGACCGTACTCAAGCAGATCAAGACCCGGCTTGAAGGGGCAAAGGGTATGTGGGTGGAAGAGCTCCCAAGTATACTATGGGCGTACCGAACCACCGTCCGAACCCCAACAAGAGAAACTCCCTTCAAGCTCACCTTCGGCACAGAGGCTGTGATCCCCGTTGAAATCGGGCTAACTACCTTCCGGACGACCTTCCACCGAGAAGAAGAGAACGAAGGGCAGCTTCGCCTGAACCTTGACCTTCTGGATGAAACAAGAGGAAAAGCAGCGCAGAGGATTGCACTTTACCAAGGAAGAATGGCTAGGTACTATAATACCAAGGTAAAGCTCCGACACTTTGAAGTCGGTGACTGGGTCTTAAGGAAGGTCACCCAAGCGACTAAGGACCCGTCACAGGGAAAGCTAGGCCCCAACTGGGAAGGCCCTTACAAGGTCATCCAATATTACCGAAGGGGCACCTATCATCTAGAAGACCGTTATGGAAAGAAGCTACATCATCCTTGGAACGCCGAGCACCTCAAAAAGTACTACCCTTGAGGTACGTACATTAGTTGCCTTCCTTATGATAAGAAGTTTGTATACTCAAACAATATCTTTTATCTATGAATAGAAGACCGTCTTCATTTAAATAATTGTTCAAGTATGTTTGCTATTGCCCGAATATTATCAATCATTACATTGACGGGCGTCAACAGAACAAGAATGCCAAAAGTTAGACACCTACGCGGTGCACAAGTTAGACACCCACGAGGTGCACCTGTTAGACACCCACGAGGTGCACTACTCAGACACCCACGAGGTGCACGAGTTAGACACCCACGCGGTGCAAATATTAGACACCCACGCGGTGCAAATGTTAGACACCCACGAGGTGCACTTAAACCTGAAGACCGTCAAGGCTGCTCTTTTGTTTCTTATCAAGTTAGACACCCAAGGGGTGCATTTATAGAAGAAGACCTTCAAGAAAGCTCTTCTGTTTCTTATCGAGTTAAACACCCAAGGGGTGCATTTATAGAAGAAGACCTTCAAGAAAGCTCTTCTGTTTCTTATCATCTTAGACACCTAAGGGGTGCATTTATAGAAGAAGACCTTCAAGAAAGTTCTTCTGTTTCTTATCATCTTAGACACCCAAAGGGTGCATTTATTGAAGAAGACCTTCAAGAAAGCTCTTCTATTTCGTATCATGTTAGACACCCAAGGGGTGCATTTATCAAAGAAGACCGTCAAAAATGTTTTTCTATATATTATCAAGGTAGATGCCCCCGAGGTACACTTATTAAAGAAGACCGTCAATAGCGTTCTTCTATGTATTGTTAAGTTGCTCTTATGCGACACGCTCCCTGCTAGAAGGTCGTCAACACCGCCGCGAACATCGTAGTACAAAAATGAACGCTTTGATTTACGAGAACAAAAGGAAATACAGTAACTACTTCAAAAGAAACGACAGAAGAAAACTACATAAGGACATAGTTTCATTGAAAATATGAGCCACACCCCTTCCACAAGGAGTAAACATGACCCTAGCCAAAAGAGTGTGTTAAGTACGGGTCACACCCCTTCCACAAGGAGTAAACATGACCCTAGCCAACAGATTGTGTTAAGTACAGGTCACACCCCTTCCAGTAGGAGTAAACATGACCTTGTTTAGAACAACATTGTTTGTTTCTTCAAAAGAAAAGCCTCCTAGTTGGACTATACATGGAGAAAGTAAAACTAAGGCGCCTCTTTATCAGTTGAAGGGACAGTGGCCCCCTCATCCAGGGAAGCAGCTAGCTCTTCCGCAGAACCTGAGGCCAGACCGCCACCCTGGTCGCTACTAGGAAGAGCAGAAGGGACATCCGGCGGAATGGCTACCTGTTCTTTGGACTGGACGTCATCCCCTTCCTCTTCTTCCTCACTATCTCCTTCTGTAATAGTGGTTTCTTCGTCATCAATAATCTTCACCGTGGCCCAATCCTGGGCATCCCCGAAAGCGAGAGCAACCCTCTTCCTGAAATGCTCGAAACCTGCAACATAGTAGCGGCGAGTATCATCCTCGAACTCCTCAGAAGTTTTAAACTCATTGACGGCCGTCTCCCGAGCATTTAAGACCTGTTGTTGAAGGCCCACGGTTTTCCGCAATAACTCGTCGCGCTCTTTCTCCAAAGCAGACAGACGGTCGTCCTTAGCTTTGAGGTCGGTTTCCAGCTTCTTCACTTGGCTCTTCAGAACTCCCCTTTCAGCATTAAGGGTTTCCATAGCCTCTTGATGGGCAGAGGATTGAGCCTTGGCCTTCTCGAGATCTGCCTTAAGCTTCGCTGACTCACGCGCTGACATACGAACCCGGTTGCCCAAGACAAACACTTGTCCTGCAGCCTGAACGAGAAAAAGAAGGTCAGAAGAGAAGAAAATATGAAGAAGGTGCATTTAAAAATAAAAGGAGAGGAAGACAACCTTCAATGAATCTTGAATTGACAAGCGTAGAAGATCCAAATCCTCTACATGATCATACACCTCCAGATCGACCTGCTCGTACATCTCCTTCACCTTGTCCATGGCCCTGGATGAACTACTATAGATGGTTGGCTGAATCTCGTCAGGATTCACTTCCTTCCCCTTTAATGCTCTAACAGGAGAAGAAGGGATCTCATGGTACACATGAACCTTCTCAGCAGCCCTACCTTTTGCAGCAGGAAGTGATTTTTCTTGATGACCTCCCTTCTTAGAACTGGTGCCCTTCTCCATAGGCACCTTCTTTTCAGACTTAGCTCTCTTGGAAAAAAGAGCACTCGCGTCAGGAAGGTCATCCACCTTCTGTGCCGCTTCCCTCAGGCGCTTACGCTCAGCCCTGGTAGTCATGCCTGTAACAAGAAAAGGTATCAAGAAAAGACTGCACAAACCTTCATCTAAAAACTCAAAAAAAAAAAGGGTCACCCACTTCGGTTATACGCCTGGATGGCCTTCAGAACCTCAGCGCTGGGTTCAGGACCCAAAGACCACTGTGCTAAAGTTATGGGAGACACAAGATCAAATAATCTCACTGCCCTTCCCTTCTGAAAGTCAGTGACCAGTGAAAGACTTTGTTTTAAACGCTTGGATAGGGAAGGACGGTGAAAAGCTGAAAAGGAAAAAGTTTACTAAGTAAATCCTCAGAAGGCCGTCAAGTGTAAATACCAAAAACAAGTGACAAAAAGGAAAAGGAGGTAAGTGCACCATTAGCATTAGGAATCCCCCAGGATCGACGAAGGCCATAAAGCTCGCCTGCTGCCTCCCCCGGGGTAAACTCGAAATGACTACCACACAGGAAGAAGAACTTCGGTTTCCAGCTCCTATTGGAATTTGGGAGATCCAAAATAAGCTTCGGCGACCCCCTATGGCGCATGAAACCCCAAACCCCCGGTGTGGAAGGCATGTAAGTCAACTTGTACAAAAAGAAGAACTCATCGACAGATAAATCGTACTCCCCTTCACTGGCCATCCTCCAAAGAACCTGAAGGCCTGTCATGATCCGCCAGCCGTTTGGATTTAACTGGCTAAGGGATATGCCGAGCCGGTGAAGGACCTCTCTCTCGAAAGGCCTAAAGGGCAACCTCAAACCACCAGTTAGGCTATCCTCGTAGAGGGCAATGTCTTCCCTATTGGATGAACACACCCATTCGCCATCGTCAGGCAATCTAAGCACTATATTCTCAGGGATTTGATACCGGCTCCTTATTCTCACAATATCCTTATCTATTAGCTTAGAAGGGACCCCTTCAGCTATGAAGGGTTTGTTCAGGTTTCGGACCGAAATGGGTATACGAGGCTCCTGGGACACAGAGTCTGATGAAGATGACTCGGTGGTCTCGGAAGACCGTCCCTGACTTCCAAGATCCTCAGATCCGGATATTGGCGTCAGTGAATGCCCCCCACCAGAGGACGACGACTCCGAAGAGTCACCCATGCCTAGAGCCATAAAGATTCGGGATAAGGGTCCTAAAGGCAATGCCGCACTCAAACCTCGCCGCAAGAACCTACCGAAATAAAGAAGAGAGGGTAAAGGCGAAACCTTTTGTTCCCCAACCACTCAAAACGCAACCACGGTACAGAGAATAAAAAAAAAATTAAAAAAAAAAAGAAGGAAGTCAGCTTACCGGTGGAAAAGCTGTTGCCGTGAACAGGGGTCTCTGAGAACGGTCACCGGAGCAAGAACTTCCCCGAATTAGCAAAACCCCAAACCAGTCGAAAAGTGAAGAGTGCAGAGAGCCAAAAAAATTTTTGAAAAAAGAAGAAGACGCTGACATAAATGGGGCAGTTCCAGCATTAAGAGAGGCGGTTGTGCCTTGGAGCGTGTACCCATCCCCCAAGCGACACGCGTCCCAGCCGAATGGAAAACCGTCATGTCCCATTATGGCCACGAAGCTCAATAAAAAGAAAAAAAGAAGTGGGCGAAATTACTGGCCTAACCCCGACTCTTGATATTCCGAAGGCCGTCTGGGCAAAACGACCACGGAATAGGGGGGCAACTGAAGGGGATATTTGCCAATTTCTCCCAAGTAAGAGA
>BKZX01032578.1:0-18711 GCA_014362285.1 Fagus crenata
TTTTTTTTTTTTCCTTGAATAGAATAAATTTAATTAATAGGCTGGTTTAAACATTTGGGTTTAAACAAGTTATTATTTGGGCTTATTTTGTATTATGGGCTTAAATAAGTATTGTTATTTGGGCTTTTTATTTTTTAGTATGGTAAATTGGGTTTATTACATAAGGGTGTTCACAAATTATTTGAGGATGTTCACAATTTTTATTTGAGGGTGTTTAGAATTTTTTTTATGAGAATATCTATATAAAAAAATTTTTTTCCTTTGATTTTTTTAAAAGTCAGGGTGTGCAGCTGCACACCCTGGCTCTAACGTAGAGCCGCCCCTGCCGAACAGGATATATAATGAAGGAAGGTGATTAATTTAATATAAGGACCGGTGGCTTGATTTCAAATTGTGTATCAAGAGCAAATCAAAAGGGGTTGAAGGAAAGTTCTTAGTTTGATTTGGAGAAGTAGGAACAACCTTGTTTTTGAATGAGCAATGGTGTGCTCTTGGACTTGGACGACACTTTTATTGACAAGTTTTTTTTTTTTTTTTTTTTTTTTTTTAACACTAAGTATGCATACAAAATGGTTAACTCTTGAATGCATAGATTGGTTACTTATTTTTTTATTTTTGATTTTTAAGTTGTGTCATTATGATAGTTCTCTAAGAGTTTAGTTAAGTTTAATTTCTTTTTTTCAAATGAGGAGCATTTATTTATAAGAAATTTAGGGTACTTAATTTTGAGATTTCCCAAACATTTAATGAGATATAATTTAAAATTGGAATTTGAACTTCTTGAAATTGAAACTTGCAATTATTTATAATTTTTCTATGTAGGCCTTTCATCTATGTCACCATGTGGCTTTAGCTGGATTGCGACTCCTTGTTTTATTTTGTTAGTCCAAACAACTCAAAGGACTTAGCATCTGGCTAAATTTAAATGGCTTGGAGCTTGTTGACATTTGATTAAAGACTAAATTACATCCTTTAGGACAATTATTAATTGCATTCCTAAAGTTTTTTTTTTTTTGGTCAATTTCATCCTTAAAGTCACATTTGTTGTCAATGTGGTCCTTTTGTTCACTATTGCTAAAACAATTTATGTTGACCTTTTACAATATTATGGATTTTTTTTTTTAAATAAAAAAATGTGAAAATATATACTTAGTCCGTAAAATTTGCGTCAAGTTCTATTTTTGTTATGAAAAAAAATGTACACATTCCAAGTTAGTTTTTTATAGACTTGTTGTCTAGGCTATCTATTAAGGAGTGCCATGTAAGCAAGAATTATTACGGTAGATTATGGAGGACTAGCTTGTTACGTTCATAATTTGTTTAGGACTAAAAATCAACTTTTCAAATTTTAGAGACTAAAATAAAACATAATCCAATTTTTAAGGACCAGACATATATATTTTTTTTCAAATTCCATCTCATTGTTCTTCTCTCTTACTCCTCTATCTATCTTTTCTTTCCAATTTTTGTTGCTATGAGTGTGGGTGGGTGAGAACCGATTTTGTCATGGTTTTTTAGATAGCAAGGGTCAAGGTGGGTATGGTGGTGACCATGATTAAAATTATTGTGGTTATGTTAGTTGTGGCGACAACTTCGGGTTCTCACCATGCAAACCCAAGATCCTTTCACCAATTATTATTGATTTCTCAGTTCTGGGTCTCAGACGTGTTTCATCGCTCATACTCGACCTATTTGAGCAATCTGCTTACAAAAGCTCCAACAATAATTAACCGTTTTACTTGCACCCATTGCTAGTGACGACGCCAAGGGAATCAAAGCCATGGTCTTTCCTTTGTAAGTTGTAACCCATGGATGCATTTAAAAATAAACATAACTAGACTATAACCCGCGCAATGCGCGACTCTTTTTTATTGTTTTTCTATAAATATATTCCTAACAAAACAACTTAACCAAGAAGAGGGAAGAAATAATAACAATAATGAAAAGGAAAAAAAATAAGAAAGAAAAGAAAAGCGTATAATAGAAAATGTAAATAATTTTTTTTTTTTGCGCTTAAAAATAGAAATGATTTTTCTTATATTTCATCAAATGTATTAAACTAAGGCTATAAAGATAACTACCAATAACTTTTAAACCTAGTTGCATCAATTCCTTTCAATGGGGGTTTATATCTCGGGGTTACATTCACTTATAAAAAGAAAAAAAAAAAAAAAACTCACTTTACATCTTTTATGAATTTTAATCACTTTGGTGAACCTTAATTGTTACATACAGAGATTCCAAATATTCAGAGGTTCCTTATTTCAATTTGTCACATATTTATCCCATCTATACATTTTTTGACTTTTTTTGTTTCTCATTTTTTTTTTTTTGGGTAATTTCTTGCTTATTAATAATTACAGATCTAGAAACAATATTTGTGACCTTAGAAGTCTATCCTATAACAAATTGGTTGACGAAGATAAAAATGACAATGTCATCTTAAGTCTAATACGTATCTTAGGAAAATTTAACACAGAGAACAAAAATGTTAAGATGTTATTCCTTTACCCTTAAAACAAATTTACAATTGCCTATTTTGGTTATCTCTAAATGATAGTTCATTGATATCCTAAATCTAAGATAATTTGAATGTTGCCTCATCAATTCCAATATGAGTGATGAAATATAATTTATGCTTAACACTTTCCCCCAAAATATATATTAAACATATACTTACCACGCAATTTAGCATATCAATTGTATAAAAATAAAAAGATCTAGTCAAACTAAATTTTATATGCAATTAGATAGTATCAGAAATTGTAAAAAAAAAAAAAAAAAAAAAAAGGCATTTTTGGTTGCATAAAATAAAGGATTACAACTTAACCAAGCAAAAATATTTTGAATGTAAAATATACATACGTCGTAAAATTATATTCTAAACGATTTGTGGATCTTGGGAATTGAACTTACACTCTCACAGAAGGGTGAAACTTTTTGGGGAGAAAAATGACCACTGGGCCAAATGTCCAAGTTGTAATTTAAATACATATTTAAAACAACATATTATAACTATTGTCTTTAAGGATTAAAATAAATGGGTTAAAAAATATATAAGGTCATTTGACATTTTTGACAATTTCAAAGTCATGGAATATGAATGATTTGGAAAACTGATTTGCAAATTCAAAAGTCAAAATTACTATATATATATGAAGAAGAAATTTGAAGGGACATTTTTTATGTTTCAAATAATTAATTGCCATATATATTATATAGATAGATATTGACACATATTAACTCGTGACAATTAAGGAGCAATAATATACACTATTAAAGCTTCATTATTTATAAGTTATTTTATTTTATTTTATTTTTTCCCTTGGTGAAACCACATAATTTTTGAAGTATGAATATAAGAAATTAGTGGAATTAATAATTCACATTTAATATTGCACATTTAAGGGCATTACTTTTTTTTTTTTTTCATTTATTATAGATAAATGGCAAATACGTGGCAGCATTTATCCAACTAAGCTACCACGTGTCATGCAGAAGACGTTGCCATACATGCCAAATGGCAGATAGATGACAACATCTTCTGCTTTAATATATATATATATATATATATATAGATTAGATGCATATTAAAGTTCCTACCTAAGTTGAATAGTATTTATGGTTGTTTTTGTATTTTTGTCAACTCTTGAAAAAACCTTATAAGGATATCATTTGGAAGAATGTGTAAATTGTTAATTCTTTATTTATTTTTTATTTTTTAAAATTTTAGAAAAGAAGAAGAAGATAGTTTGTTACTTATTAATTTAGTTTTTTGTTATTGTGATGCAATAAATTATTTTCATGTTTATATTTTTCCAAATATGTTATGAAAATATATTGAAAATGAACAATCAATTTTTTAGAACATGGTAAAAATTTTCATTGAAATTTATATTTGAACTAATAATAAGTTTTTGAAAGAAATTTTGGATTGGTTTTAAATGGTTTCAAATGAGATTTAAATTCAATATGCTAGAAGTATTTATAAAAAAAAAAATAAGAAAAGAAAAAAAGAATAGGCTAGAATTAGTTTTAGATGGATTTAAAATAAGTTAAAATATGTTAGAAGTATTACACATTCAAAGTGTTACATCGAAGCATAATAAATTATAATTGATTTTTTTTCTTTTTTAGTTTAAATTCATGAAATTACATGTAAGATTCTTGATACGAAATTAGAAGTAGAATAATAATTGGCACAAAATTAAAGTGCATTTAATATTTAAAGAAACTTGACATTAAATTAGACTACAATTAGAAAGACACTTGACACAAAATTATAGTGCAATTAGAATCTAATTTGGATTCTTGATTGACCTCTCACTTTAGCATATTACATAATAATAATTACATTATTTTTATTTTTTCATATATTTCATTTCACTAAGTGCATAGGTTTTTTTAAGAGTGTCATGAGAGTAGAGAGGGAAAATGATCCTTTTCATTTGGAAATTTCTCAATTTATACATTTCATGATTCAGATTTTTTCTTATAGATTTAACTATACAATATTAGATTTGTAATATTTAATCTAAATCATAAAATGGACTTTTTGGAAATGGAATAGGGGGGAATCTTTGTTTTCTTTCCTTCTTTTTCTATTTTGTTGCTCTCTTATTTTCGTATTCTTCATCATCTAATTAACGCTGTTATTGTTTCCTTTCAATAAGGTGCATCAATTTTTTTTTGTTTTAAGAGTGTCGGTTCGTAGTTTCGTACGATATAGAAAAGCAAAAAAAACAAAAACTCAATCATTGTATCACAGTATGTCAGTATCAGTCTGATAAATATATGAAAGTGCCCACATTTTGTGTGTGTCTGTGTGTGGACCTATTGCTTTTAAATAATTGATTAATGTATTTAATTTTCGTAACTGGAAATTTTCTTCCAGTTGAAAATGAGGGATTTCTTCAGTAGCTCAGTATCAGTACTCACTTAGATCTATCTTCTGCGCATGGTTCTAGCATTTTAATGCGGGGCTTGATCCTGTTAAGTGGAGTCCATCATTGGACCCATGTTTTTACTTTTTACAGGTTTTGAAGCAATAACGTGGATTTTTTTTTGTTTAATAATATTATTTTTTAAACTATTTTGCAAAAAAATACTGTTGAAAAACTAATTTGGGGGATAGCCTCCTCGTCTCTTGGAGAGACGAGTTCCAGTTGGAACTCGTCTCTAGCAGAGACGAGTTGCGCTTCCAGCTTGCCACGTCCTCATCAGTTTGCCACGTCAGTTTGCCACGCATCACGTCAGTTTGCCACGCATTTGGCACTGCTGGAAGGAAATTTTGAGCTAGAACTCGTCTCTTCTAGAGACGAGTTCCACTTAAAATGAACAAAGCTCCCCGCCAGAAAGAACCCGAAAGAAAAAGAAAAACTGTCTCTCTCTCAACTTCGGTTTCAAAAGCTGAAACTCAAGCTGAAACTCTAGTCTCTGGGTCTCATCTGTCTCTGTCTCTGTCTCAAGTTGGAAAGCTGAAACTCTCTCGGTCTCAACTCTCTTACTCTCTCGGTCTGAACTCTCTCTGTCCCTCTCTCTCTCCGTCGCAACTTGCTCTCACTGGCTCCGGTGACCACCGGAAATCAGGTAAAAAATTTCTCTTTCATCTCCCCTTTTTAAATAAAAATTTTCCTATAACATTGTAACTACTTGCAAATGTATATTGAGAAATTTTTTTTTAGAGTATTCAAGTTTTAAGAGTAATTAATACTGTTGTGTGTTTTAAGGTTTTCTTAGAAAAAAAATTAGCTCCAAAAGAAAAAGTTACACATAAATGCCTAATCCAGGCGACTGTTTAGTGTGTCCAGGCGACTGGATAATGTGTCCAGTCGCCTGGATTAGGCATTTATTGGATGGTAAAATTATGAAAAACTAAAAGAGCTTGAAAATTGCAAAAAACATGGATACTTTATTAGCACCAAGCCAAAGATTCATTCTAATTTTGTTGTGAGTAGCATAAAAAGAATTGTATTCAAATCAATATTAAATTGGTGCAATTCTTGAATCGAATATATTTCAAGGAGATGAAATGGAGAAACATTGGCGGGTATGGGAGTCATTGTACTTTATTTTGAATAGGTAAGAGTTTATGATCAATGTACATATGAAGGAGAAAGTTGGATAATAACTTGGTTGATCTAAGTTCTCTTGAGTGTTAAAATACTTATATATGTTGGAGTTAAAGCTTGTGCCTAATAGTCATTCAGAATTAAAAAAAATGTAATTTGGAGTGAGAAAGAATAAGAGAAAAAGAATGTTGTAATATGATCAATTTGCTCTCAATTGGTAACTCCTTAATCAAGATTTAATATATTTCTTTAGCTCTCAACTTGATGGTTGATTGGGTATATCACTGCTTTGATTTGATGGTTGCAGTAGTTTTCACTTATGGAGCGTCGCCGTTTTGTGATGGATCCAGGTCCTAGTGACCCCTCTGTGTTGACTAGACAGGATAAACACATCTCCAACAAAATTTGGGAAGAGGGATTGGTATGTATTTAATATATTTATTATTTGATTTTTGCTTATATTAGTGATAAAATAAATTGACATATTTTTTTTCATTTTGTAGTATACTTTATTACATTGTCGTCGTCGTGAGGCAGTAAGAGAACGATCTGGACGACTTCATGCCCGTTTTATCCCATACCTTCAGCGAGCTGGCTTTTATGGCATAGCCAAGCTTGGTTTTATAAAAATGGATTGGGCGTTGATCACAGCATTAGTTGAGAGATGGCGCCAAGAGACCCATACCTTCCACCTTCCCCACGGTGAGATGACCATCACCTTGCAAGATGTTGAGGTTATGTTGGGTTTACCCGTTGATGGAGAAGTATTGGTAGGGAGTACCGAGTTAAATTGGTCCGGATTATGTCTTCAGTTACTTGGTGTCTCTCCTCCTCCAAATAAGTTAGATGGGTCACGTTTAAATATGAAGTGGCTCCAGGACACGTTTGCTGTTCTACCTGATGATGCTAATGAGGTGACCGTGCAGCAGTATACACGAGCTTATATATTAGAGCTCCTTGGAGGTAGTTATTTTGCTGACAAGTCTGGAGAGAAGGTACACCTTATGTTCTTGCCAATGTTGGAGGATTTTGATGCTGCTGGACGGTATAGTTGGGATAGTGCAGTTCTAGCATGGTTATATAGAGAGTTATGTAGAGCCACTGACCCGAACTCATGTGACATTGCTGGTGCACTAATCTTGGTGCAGTTGTGGGCATGGTCTAGATTTCCACACATATCACCTGCAATAAAGTCTACTCAACCGATTGTTAATGCTGTGGATGATGCCAATGCTAATGCTAATGTTGATGCTGATGCTGATGTTGAAGTGCCTGCTGATGATGCTGATGCTGATGTTGAAGTGCCTGCTGATGCTGCCCAACCATTGCCAGGGGGTCCTTATGGCACTAGGTAAGTAATTATTTAGTTTTTTGTATAGACATTTAACATGTTTTATGCCTTATAAAATAAGGTTATGGAAAAATGCACAAATTGATGAATACTTTCCATTGTAGGTGGCGCAATGCGAAGGACATAAAGGATGTGTCCACTCATGTGCTTGAGCAATATCGATCGGACTTCTCTAGGCAACGTCCTGATCAGGTAACGTGCTTGTTTTAATTACATTGTTATTGTTATTATATTGTTATTTAATACATGGTGAATTTGAATTATATTATATTGTTATTGGGCATATATCATTTATTAATGCATTTTATTTTTAAGTTTTTGTAGGTAATTTGGGAACCATACACAGATGATGTGTTGAGTTCGTTGCCTGAGTATTGTCGGATAGGGCAGGAGGTATGGCGTTCAGTGACGCCTCTAATATGTTTCCAGATCGTAGAGTGGCACTTACCTAATCGTGCTCTACGTCAATTTGGTATGCAACAAGACATACCCCAGCCTGCTAATACTGATGTGAAACTACATGATTGTGATCTTAGGGGTAAGGTACATGAGAATTGGAGGCATCGTTGGAGGCATTACATAAGTATATGGGACCATCGACGTGAGTATGTTGTCACTCGTGACAAAATGGTTGGTCTTATGGCATATCATGATCCATATATGGATTGGTACCGTCGGATTACTCGACGCTTTATCAGTCGCAGGAGCGGCTGTTATGAGATGATGGTAAATTTTTTTAACTTAATAATTCCGTGCATCTTTTGGATATCTTTGAGACACAATTTTTTACTGACATATTATGCATTTTGACAGACATTGTGCAACATGCGAATATGCGAAATGTTTCATCCTGAACAAGAGTTGGATCCAGCAAAATTTATGGAGCTAGCAGCGGAGGCATATCAATTGGCATTTAATGCACTAGAAGCTTCGAATGAGCTGCATCGGCTTGATTCTGTGCAAAGAGTTAACACAGACTCAGACACCAATTCTCAGACAACTGTTCCTCCAACCGCTACTCGGAGGCGACGTCCACGTGCGCAGCGCCCGCCACATCCACGTGGTCCATCCGATCCGAGTAGTAGTATGAGTGTGCCTCCCATCCAGTTGAGAGATGCTACCACCGTTACTGAGACCACCCCTATCTCAGTTGCCCAGACCACCACCCCCATATCAGTTGCCCAGACCACCACCCCCATCTCAGCTGCCCAGACTACCACCCCCATATCAGTTGCCCAGACCACCACCCCCATCTCAGCTGCCCAGACTACCAACCCCATCTCAGTTGCCCACACTACTACTCCCATCTCACCTGCCCACCATGAGCATACGATCAGTTTTTTGGCCCACACATTCAGCCCACTTGCATCATTTTCAGATGTTACCCCATCGTCACCGACACAGTCAGTTGGTCCATCCTCAGTGCCCCAGTCAGTTGTCCCAACCTTAGTCACCCAATCAGAGGACTTGGTTCAGGATATTGAAGTGGGTGATCATGGTAGGGGTAGGGGTAGGGGTAGGGGTAGGGGTAGAGGTACAAAACGGCTAGAACCAGATATGCCTGTTGTACTGAAGAGGAACCCACCTCGCAATAAGAGGAAACCTTGTTGTGGGACTGAGTGATAGGTTCAGATGTGAGTTTGATATGTATTTATACTTGATATGTATTTATATTTGTATTTTTTATTGAACTCAGTTGGAAATGGAAATGGAAATCAGTTTAGCTCCAAATGATTACTATTAGTATGGCTTGTGATTTGACAAATGAATTTTTTTTTAAGGAATTGTTAAGTTTACTCTACAGAAGGTGACTTATGGGAATGGTGTGACGTTATTATGTAAATTGTTATGGTCAAAATGGATCAATATATTGGATTTTATTATGTTATTAACATTTGAAGATATCAATATGTCCACATGCCCAATTGCTGTGGTGGAAGTTGGAAAGCCATTTTTCCAATATTAACAACTGGATTATGCTTTAAAAACTGGTTGAAATTTTTTTCTGGGCATAATCTAGGCGCCTGCATCAGGGAGTCCAGGCGACTGGATATGCCCAGAAAAATTTTAAAAACAGACTGGTGCCTGGTCCAGTCGACTGTATAGTGTGTCCAGTCGACTGGATTAAGCTGGTCAAACAAAATCAAACAAGTTTGACCAAAATCCAGTCCACTGTATTGTGTGTCCAGTCCACTGGATCAGGCAGAGAGTTTTTGAAGCTTAATCCAGTCGACTGGATAGTGTATCCAGGCGACTGGATTAAGCTGGTCAAACTTTGAATAAAGTTTGAACAGCTTAATCCAGTCGACTGTATTGTGTGCCCAGTCGACTGAATCAGTCAGAGAGTTTTTGGAGCTAAATCTAGTCGACTGGATAGTGTATCCAGGTGACTGGATTAAGGTTTTAAAAGCGTTTTAAAAGATTTGACCTAGATCCAGTCGACTGGATCAGGGAGTCCAGGCGACTGGATCTGCGATTTCTGGGTTTTTAAAAAGTGTTGACAGACTTCATTTTCCCCATTTTCTCTCATTGTCCCTCGATTTTTCTCAGTCTCTCTCTTAGGGTTTTAGTCGAAAATCACTCCCAATCACTCCCAATCACTCTTAATCACTCCCAATCACTCTCAAAACTATCACATTCCCAAAACCCCCAATTCAAAACCCTTGAATTCGAATGGCTCCAAAGAAATCCGTGAGCAGTGAAGATCCAAGAAAGAAAAGGCTGAAATCGAAGGCTTCAAGGGATGAACCTCCATCATTGGACAAGAGCTTCGCTTCTTCGGAATATTTGGTAAGATTCCAAGTCGACATTAGCCGTAGAACCGTAGTTTTTGGGAAAATTGTTGATTTCCCTTATTTTGCTAATCACCACATTCATATTAGAGAGCTTTTTCAAGCTCAAGGATGGGAAAATTTCCTTTCAATGCGTCAAAAACAATACACCACTCTTGTTAAACACTTTTACACACACTTTGAATTGGTCCATGGGAAAATCAGCTCCTATGTGAAGGGTAAATCCATTTCACTCCCCCATTCCACACTAGCCTCTATATTAGGAGTTCCTCGCACCGGTGCACAACGTTATAGTACAAATAGTTGGGTGCAATTTGAAGGGTATGACCCTTTAGAGTCAATTAGGCAAATGTGTGGAAATCCTAACATGCAAGAACTCTCTAGACCCAAAATTGCAGACCTCACATTACAAAGCCGACTCATTCATCACATCATAGCCCACAACATCCTTCCTAGGAGTGGTTCATACGAATACACTTCCTATCTAGACCTTTTCATAATCTGGGCTATTCTCAATAAGGTCAAACTTGATCTTGCATTCTATATTAGTTGGCACATGGAGACTTGTGTCAAGAAGAAGAATGGCGCCCTCCCATATGGTCTCCATATCACTACTATTCTTAATCATTTTGGAGTAGATTTTAGTGGTGAAAAAGAGACTCGAGACGTAACTCATACAGATGTTTATGGAGAAACTACCATGAAACAAATGAGGTATGAATTTAAGGATGACACTTGGGTTAAGAAAAATGTAGCTGTGATGGAAGAAGTGGGTGAAGCAGCACAAATGGATGAAGCTGAAGCTGCAGGGAATGAAGAACCAATGCAAGAGGATCAAGAGCCTCGAAGCGCACCTTCTGGCTCCTCTCGTGTCAATGAGGACAACTTCCAACTCGTGCTTGGACGTTTGGACTCTTTGGCCACTAGCATGGGAAATATTCAAACAAGCATCGACAACTTCTCAGCTATGGTTACTAGAAAATTCTCGACATATGATGAGCAGTTTGGTACTTTGGAAACATCCATTCAGGAAATCAATGAGCGTTTGATTAATCAGGGCATATAGTTATTTGTCTTTGATTTTTTGTTTTTGATGATGTCGAGGGCATATAGTTATTAAAACTGATTGTACCTTTACTTTATGTCAAACTGATTGGTTCCTTATCATCTATGCAAGCTGGTTTCTTTTGGTTTATTCTTTTACAGTTATGATGAATCTATTGCAGTAACTATTATTTGAAGTTTAAGTGAGTGTGGGCAATGGTAAATGGGTTTGCTTTATTCTTTTTGTATAATAAAAGGGTTTGATTTGGATGAACATTTGATGTAGAATTTGAACATCATTACATGCTAATGCAATAAGAGTTAAGGTTATTTTAATCAAAACTCTTCAGAACAATCATGGACTGGACACATTTTTCTCATAAATACAAGTGAGGTGCAACCAAAATATGGGAAACGAAAAGATGTCACTTGTAAAAGAACAAGGTGAATAAAACTTTGATTACTTCAAAAGCTCACCTGAAACCCAAACCCCACTCATGGATATGTAGATAAGTTTTTATTTATGTTAGTTGGGTCAGTAGCCAAACTGGCCTCCCATGACAAGACGTTAATAAGCTTTTGTGTATTGGCTTGGAACAAGGAATAATCTATTTTTATGAACAAACTAGTCTCAAATTGCAACGAAAGTAGCTAATTGGCTAGAATGAAGAAGAGTGATGAAGGCATTTTATGATAATAGAAATTTTAATCTATTTTCTATCTATTTTGTGTCTATATTGATAAATGTATATTTATTATTGTAAAAATAAAATATATAAATTTTAATAAAATTATTAATATTTATGATAAAATTAATTTTATTATAAATTATACATATTTTATAATATTTGATAATATTTTATCAAAAAATAGATAAATATTACAGGCGAAATTAGTTAAAGGTTGAAAAAAGGTGAATGCAGTCGACTGCATCAGGGATCCAGGCGACTGCATCCTTGATCCAGGTGGCTACAAAATGGACCAGTCGACTGAAAGCACACCCCCAGGACTTTCTGTCTGATCCAGTCGACTGGTACACCAATATAGTCGACTGGATCATTAAGGTCTGCTATAATCCAGTCAGCTGGACTTCCAAATCCAGTCGACTGGAATGCCTTTGTTTTGAATTCTGCAGTTCCCAGCCATTCCAAAATTTAAAATTAAAAAAACCTAATTGCACCCCCATCAAATACTAGCATTTCACATGATTACAAGCACATATACAATTACAAAAGCGTAATGGATACAAAAAATCATCTTGTGGTGTATACATTCCTTCATAGAGACGAGAGAATAATATTATTACACATAACATTATTACAAAGAGCAGTTAAAGAGCAATCTTGCAAGTTGAAGTGCCAAAGAGCAAGTTGAAGTGCCAAAGAGCAATCTTGTTTGGGCTCCACAGGTGATTATCCATCCAACATATCTACAATATAGAAATAGAAAAGCATAAGCGAAAATAACACAAACAAGGTTGAGAGAACATAATTAAAAGACATGTTAAGTGATAACAAACAAGGATAATATTCATAGTAACCACTTACCAACTTTGGGGCAACACCACTTCTTGATTTGAAATTGCATTAGGACATTTTTTGCGATTATGCCCCTCTTGATTACACAATCCACAAGTCTGCTTATGTTGATTCTCCCTCCAATCCATCTCATTCCGAATTCTTGTTGACTTTGGACGACCACGTTGACGAAGCAATCTTGGGTCAGGTCGCAACATAGGGAAGTTAGGGTCCTCCTCCCAATACGGGGCATCTTTCATCGGTTCAAAGTGTGGTTGATAGGAAGCTAGCATTTCCGTCAGACTATAAAATGGATGAATAAATTGGTACACATTGATGTGCTGACTAGCGCAAGCTGCAATTACATGTGAACAAGGGATATGATACGCTTGCCATTTCCCACAACTGCATGTTCTATCACCCAATTTCACCACATGTCTATGGTTCCCCTTATTCATACTGGTTAGACTAGGTTGTGTTTGGATTTGAAAAGTTCCTTCCTCCCTATTAAACTCTATCACGTGATGCAAACTTGCCTTGTCACTCCACTTCTGAAAGATTTCCATGGCATGTGTACTGAACGCTTGACCAGAACTCAATTGAGCTTGAGTTTTAACTCGGCGATCATTAAAATAATGCACAAGCTTGAAATAAATGAATTCTACCATTGCAGTAATGGGTAAGTTACGTGCACCTTTAAGAACACCATTGAAGCACTCAGACAAATTCGTGGTCATTGCCCCATAGCGCCGTCCACCATCTTTTGCTAATGTCCACTTGTCAACATCTGTCTCTTCGTCCAGTATCTTAGCAGCATCTTTATTATACTGTCTAATAGAGTCCATTGTTGCATTGAATTTTCTTAGCTGGTTGTGTTCACCTGCTCTCTGTATCATGTTCTTCAACCGTTTGTCATGAAATCGTGTGTTGAAGTTGCTGACTAAATGTCGGATACAAAATCGATGATATGCATTTAGAGGCTGCAATTTACTCCACTTCATTGCATTCATGATACCCTTATGTCTGTCTGATATGATGCAAATTTCTCTATTTTTTGTGACATGTTTCTTTAGGAAACGCAAAAACCAACGCCATGTATTCTTCGACTCTTTTTCCGTAACCGCAAAGGCAAGTGGATAAATCCCATTGTTCGCATCCGTTGCCATGGCAATCATCAACTTCCCTTCATATTTTCCATACAAATGTGTTGCATCAATAGAGACAACTGGTCTGCAATGCATGAACCCTTGAATTGAAGGACCAAAAGCCCAAAATACACTCTCAAATATAGCACAACCTGCATCTTCACTCCAATATGTCTTCCATTCGACTTGTGTACCCGGATTTGAGTCGATTAGTGCTTTCATAAACTTCGGTAACAACTGATAAGACTCCCCCCAATCCCCAAATATGTTAGCAATTGCCTTCTGCTTGGCATCCCACACCTTGTAGTAAGAAATTTTATGCCCAAATTGTGTAGACATGTGATGCTGCAACGATTTCACTGAAATAGTTTGGTCATTGGCTACATAGCTCCTTACTTCTCTTTCAATAAAATTTGAATCAAATACCTTGCCATCTTTACGGATGTTGGGGTGTCTACAAGTGTGGGGACCATTGTATTTTGTAATCTCCCAAAATCCATGTGTACTACGCATGCATGCCCGCATTCTCCATGAACACCCATTCTTGCAACATACATGTAATTTTCTTTTGTTTGACTCCTTCACTTTATATTCTTGATTGACGCGTGAAGAGTACACCTTCAATGCATACTGAACCTCAATTTTACTCTTGAAAAACAACCATTTTCTCAACTCTTGCTTTTTATCCCAACTATCAAGTGGTGTCACCTCATCATTGAAGGAAGTGTCATTTATATTATCCCATGTGTTTGTAGTAAACGATGAGGATTTGGGTTTGAGGCTAGGGACAACATCATCAACTTCGTCATTATGAACATCAGTTGTCTCATCATCATCATCAGCATCATCATCATCAGCATCATCATCATCAGCATCAGCATCATCATCATCATCATAATCATCATCATCATCAAAATACAACTCATTATCATCATCATCAAAATACGAATCATTATCATAATCAGCGTTTTCTTCATCATCATCAGCAGTACATTCCAACATCATCGTATCATGCACTCCAGCTAAAGGGTTTACCTCGTATGGAACATACTCATGTCGAGTGTTGGGACCACAATCCTCCACCGATGTTCGTATCTCATGTAATTGTGGTGTACACCTTCCAAGTGTAGAGGGTTGTGTCGAAGGAGCAGTATCATGCACAGTCATTTGTTGTACATCTTCACCAACACAATCTTCCGCTACTAATCCATCCCCATCATCTTGTGTAAGAGGCTCAACACCTTCACCAACACAATCCTCCACACTTATATATAACTCAATACCTTTTAATTCAGGCGTTGCATCTAACATGTCAAACATGAGATTAACACCGTCGTCGTCTGTTATCAGTAGAGTCATGTAATTAATGTGAGGTGAAATCACCTCCTGAGGACAACGGTATGTAACTGTTATACGATGAGATTGATTGTCCAATTGTAGTGCATTGAATATCTTCGTTTCCAATTCGACAAAACTAATCCCACGATGAACCCGGATGAACTTCATTTGCGACCCTTGATACTCAGCTCCATGTTGACCATAAATAATCTCCTCATTGAAGCGAAGATAGACAATATACATAGTTGGTGCCATATGCAAACCTATTTAATTTAAATGTAGTTTACAATTAGTTAGTCACATAAAAAAAACAAGTAATAACATGCTAATCGTAATATTTCATATCCAAATGTTACATAACATATTATATAAAAATGGTTGTAATATCCAGTACACATCTCCAAGAAAGATTTGGGAAGTCTGGAGTACTTGTTCAATCCAGTCTACTGAAACACCAATCCAGTAGACTGGATGACATGTATTTGGCAGATCCAGTCGACTGGATTTATGGTCCAGTAGACTGGATGTAGTGTCTGGAAATTTTCTGACTGATCCAGTCGACTGGATTGATGGTCCAGTAGACTGGATGTAGTGTCTGGGAATTTTCTATTACATCCAGTCGACTGGATTTATGGTCCAGTAGACTGGATGTAGTGTCTGGGAATTTTCTGACTGATCCAGTCGACTGGATTGATGGTCCAGTAGACTGGATGTAGTGTCTGGGAATTTTCTATTACATCCAGTCGACTGGATTTATGGTCCAGTAGACTGGATGTAATGTCTGGGAACTTTCTGACTGATCCAGTCGACTGGACCACTGATTCAGTCGACTGGATCATTCAAACACTGAGCATCTTCAGTTTATAGCTTGTTACTTCATGTTCAATCAAACATACTTCACGTTATGCAAGAAATACAGAGATGCTTCATGTTTACCAAAGGAATAATGTTCAACAACCACGCAAAAAACGTTTATAAGCTAATAATGATACTAACTTTAAACAACATATAAATTAAAAAAAGATACAGCAAAGACAAAATTTATATTGTTTTTACCTTTTAATTGATCAATGATGTTGGTTGGAACAGTGAACTGATGTTGGAAAAGTGAAAGGACGATGAAGAAAGTTATGAATATGTTTTAAGTGTAAAGACGAGTTCAGTTTTTTTTTCATTTATGGCCACCGGTTCTCTTAGCTGTACTGCATATTTGTATGGAACTCGTCTCTCCTAGAGACGAGTTTCAGCAAAATTATATATATATTTTTTTTTAATAATAAGTTTCAGCCCACCATTTTTAATGGAACTCGTCTCTGGTAGAGACGAGTTCCAGCCAACACCAGCCCATTTCAACGCAACTCGTCTCTACCAGAGACGAGTTCAAGCCAAAATTTTTTTTTTTCCATTTAATAATTTCTCACAATATCAGTAACGGTAACAGTATTCGCGCCAAAACGAGGGAATTGAAACACAAGCATACAACTCGTCTCTCCAAGAGACGAGTTCCACGGTCCAATTTGCTCCCACCTCAGGATGCTTACTGCCAGCTCAGGATGCCACTGCCAGCTCAGGATGCCACGAAATGGGAAGGAAACTGCCACGGGGCAGTTTTTGGGTGGAACTCGTCTCTTCCAGAGACGAGGTTGTTTTCCTGAATAGTTCCCCGACAGTGATTTTTCGCGAATTTCTTGTTCAAAACGGCTTATCGTGCGTTTTCCCCCTCATAAAAAGGTGGGGTTCATGTAGAATGCACTTATCCTCCTTAGAAATCTGGCATTCAAGGCTTTCAACAACGCAAGAGTTTCGGGCCTTTCCATGGAAACAAACTCAAGTTTTGACGCAGTCATATTTAGGATTTGATTTTACTCAATAATTCATAGTTATGTGTATGATTTGTAATTACTAATATTATGATTCGTTTTAATTCTTTTTTCTTGCTCAAATGGAAATCAAATAAAATTTTGGTTGGGTCATTCATTGATATACATACCGTGAATTTTTCATTGCTGGGAACAAATTCTTCAAAATGTATATTGTCTTTGTCCACAATAATAAATTCATCAAATCAGTCTTTAGACACTTACAACTTAACTTTTTATAAGACAACCTCACTCATGATTATGACTAAAAAATATTTAGATGTCATGAGAAAATGTGTGAATACGACGTCCAGATTTTATTATTTTTTTAAGGGTTACTTCTCATACTCTCTCATTCTACATTGGACAGAGTTTGGCTAATCAATTTGTAGCCATCTTGCTATAACCCACTACGTGGCAACTCATAAGACCATCCACGTGAATTTTTATTCATATAATCTATTTAATGAATTATGTAACTTGTTTAAATAATACGTGTGGATTGTCTTATGAGTTACTATATAATGGTTTGTAGCAAGATGGCTACAAACCAGTTTGTAGCCAAACTTTGTTCTTCTACATCCCTCATTGCTTGATGTGGTGCATATGGAGGGAAAGGAATGCTAGAAGTTTTGAGGGGTGTGAGTTAAGTGTGTTGGATCTGAGGATGATCCTCAAAATCTTTGTTGAATGGATGTCTATTATGGCTTGTGTCGAATTTGACTGTTTCTTGATCTTTGTTCTTTTCGGGAATAGCTTGGATTGTACATCTTGTATGATCCCTGTGTGTAGATTTTTTTTCCTGATTTTCAATAAAACTTCTTATTGTTTATCTAAAAAAAAAAGGTTCTTTCAACCATGAACCATTCTATTTAAGATGATAGTAACAGTGCCATTCTATGTCTAGGATAACATAATTTTCATGTACAAGATAGTATGTCAGTGTTCTCAATTGATATCTAAATATGTTTCTTTTTCAAAACCTAAACACAGCTTGAGAACTCTTAAAACTTGCTGAGATCGCCTTGACAGCATTTTTTCATAAGTTATAAAATGAATTCAATCCTTCCTAAAACAAAGCCACAAAACCTATAAGGTGGCCTGGACTAAATTGTTGAACAGTTTTATGACATTATGGCCTTCAATAATAAAACTACCACCTTCTAAACCATCTTTGCCTCCTCTCTGGAATTCCATCTGTGTTCTTACATAAACGGACCTGTCCATATAGAGTTTGTGTTGATGCATGAATTACACAAACTACAGTAGTGCTTGCATTGATTGACTATCTAATTGATGGTATACAAGCTTCCTATGCTGCCTTCTTTTTCCCAAACAGTAAGCTCAACGAGTAAGTGTTTCCCTTCTGAGCAGCAGCTTCTACTCGGTTCCCACCGATCTACAAGTTATTTTTATCAAGTAATCCATCAAATCAAAAAACAATACCGAAAAAATATTCATAATTTCAAAAAGCAGTTCATAGCATTAATTTGTAAGCTGCATCAGATTCATAATGAATAATTTTTGCACCAAACATATTTTAGTCCCCATGCTCGAGTAGGAGGTATAGATGGTTCCCTTTTTTTTCTTTCAT
>BKZX01032579.1:0-12027 GCA_014362285.1 Fagus crenata
CAACCCAGTGATAGGCCAGACATGTCATCCGTGGTCCTAATGCTGGGAAGTGAGAGTTTATTGCCTTCACCAAAGCAGCCAGGTTTTTATACAGAAAGGAATCCGCCTGAAGCAGATTCTTGTTCTATAAACGGAGTCAGCTATTCATTGTTGGAGGCACGGTAGATTAGTCACTACAACGAAAGGAGAGGGTTTTCTTGTGAAATAAAGTGACAAGATAAATTTAGCAGGTAAGTTAATTGTAAAGTGACAAGATAGAGAATTATTAAGGTAAGTTAATTATAAAGTACTCCCTCTTTCCCCTCCCTAGTGTAAGTACGATATGATATTTGCCAAAATGTATTGCTTGAGTTATTAAAATGTACGAATAATCATATATTGCACCCTTTGAATGATTTATATTAAAAGGCAGGCCAGTACTCTAGCAATAATGAGCGGAGAAATGGATTGCAAAATGGAGGTCTTATCTTTTGCTCTTTTTTTTTTTGGCTGAGATATACAGATTTTATTCACAACAGCTACTCAACTATACAACAGTCACTGATTACAGCACCCACAAACTATGGAGGAAACATTGATGCAATCACAGCCTGAGTTTTTTGTCTTCAAAGCCTATCTACTAAGCTCATGAGCTGCCATATTGGCCTGTCTATTAATCCAGCCAAATTGACAACTAGAACTAGTGAACCTACGCTGTCATACCTTAATGTCTTCAAGAATCATGGTATTCTCCCAGCATGGCTACTGATTATCTCTTCTAATTGCATCCGTGAAGTATTTATTATCCCCTTCTATAACAATGCTCTCTAACTTCTCTTCATGAGCCATTAAGAGTGCAAATTGAATTTCCTTTGCTTCAGCTGTCTCTGGTTTGCATTTTTTGAATAATCTTTGACCAAGCCTTCATAATGCAAGCTCCAACAGCAGTCTCACAATTAATCTCGAAGCTTCCCAGGGGTGGACTGCACCATTTATGATCAAAGTAAGGCCTGTAATTGTCAGAAAATCCCACTAAAATCGAACTAAGTTCTTCCGCCCTGTCATTGATTTTATTTTCACTGGTACCTTTTCACAGTCATTCTCCATCTGTGTAGAGAGACTAGTTAAGATCTTATGATGCTCGATCTGATCTGAGAAGTTCCTCCACTGATCTTGATTTTAACAACCTTGTTGTTGGACATAAACTTATTGACTTACACTTTTAGGTTAATGTGGTGTCTCAACATATTTAATCTCTCTTTCATAAAGAGAATTTTTAAGGTTTTTTACTTTCAACTCAAAAAAATCCAAGATCGCAAAAATGAATAGTAAGCATAATTGTATGGCTTTGATGGACATAAATGGTTTATCAAACTCCAGAATTCCATTACTTAATGGCATTTCTACTAATTCTAATGTAATTTTGTAGCATGTATTAAAGAAGGAATTAACGAATAAAGTACCAACTACCAACACAGAATAGAACGTTCAATTTGAGAGACATGATATAATTTTGTATAAAGTCTAATTAGATGGATGAGAAACATTAGAGTAAGAGCTCCCTTGCTCAATCTTCAACAATGTGATGACATCTTACCGTCCCTTTAATAATGTGATGGTAATTTCATTGGCTGAACATTGTCCATGCTTTGTTGATGAAGAAGCAGCTTCAGTTAGAGCTTTTTCCGTATAGAAACCTGGCTGTCTGGGCTTAGGCAATAAACTCTCGCTGCTTAACATCAGAACCACAGATGACATGTCTGGCCTATCTTCCGGTCTTTGTTGCACGCATAACAAGCCCACATGAACGCATCGAAGCACTTGATCAGATAGAGCACACATGTCTTCTATAGATTTATCAATCAATTCCATTGCCTGATCTTCAATCCATAATCTCCAGGCCTTAAACAGGTTGAAATCATATTTATCAGTGGTTAATATGGACTTCTATTTAGCTCTGACTATTACTGGATTATAAGAATACCAGGGGCATTGTATGATTGATAAAGCAGGTCATTCAAATATTTGCATAGAGAAACTATGCTTCTTAAAACTGAAACTTCGTTTAACACACTCAATTTAATAGAATAAAACTCTTCATGCTTACAAGTCCAAGAAGATTGAGGTGGTCATCAAGGTGACAAAATCCCTTGTTCCTTTTCCCGCTCACAATCTCTAACACTAAAACTCCAAAACTAAAGATGTCGGATTTGATAGAGAACTGTCCATGCCCGGCATATTCAGGAGACATATAACCACTGCAAAAAATCATAGCTAAGTGAAAGAAGCTTTAAAAAAATATATATAGTGTAAACTATATAAATAGTTAAGTATACATACTACGTTCCAACAATTCTATTGGTGTTGGCCTCGGTTTGATCTCCTCCAAATGTTCTAGCCAAGCCAAAGTCTGAAATTTTTGGGTTCATACTATCATCTAGCAGGACATTGCTAGCTTTGAGATCTCTATGGATAATTCTGAGTCTAGAGTCTTGATGAAGATAGAGAAGACCCCTCGCAATGCCACCAATAATGTGGATGCGGTTACGCCAATCCAATAATTTGCTTCTTGTATGATCTGACCAATTTTATATTCATGTTAGTATTGTCCTAGCTGAATTCTCAACAAGCAATTTCATTAACAGAATATGAATATACTAAAACATGAATGTCATGGAGTTAGAAAGGTCAAATTTCAAACCAAAAATAAAAGAGTCCAAGCTTTTATTAGGCATGTATTCATAGATTAACATTTTCTCATTTTCTTGAATGCAGCAACCGAGAAGCTTCACAAGATTGCGGTGTTGTAGTTTAGCAATTAATAGAACTTCTGTTTTGAACTCATTCAATCCTTGTCCAGAATTCTTAGAAAGCCTCTTTATAGCTACCACTTGCCCATCTTGCAGTGTACCCTAAAAATCAAAAGATTAGGAAATTTTTCCAATGAAGATAGCTTATCTAGTTAGGATGATTTTGTTTACCTTATATACAGGTCCAAAGCCACCTTCTCCCAACTTGTTGTTGCTCGAAAAGTTACAGGTGGCATTAGCTATGGTCATAAAATCAAATATGGGTAACTCATGGTCTTCATTCCCGCCTTCATTGTCGTAATCTTTCCTTGTGTTTCCTGAAATAATAGGAGATGGATTGGCATGAATAACCTGAACAGTATTATTGAATCAACTAACCACCTAATCTGATGCATCTCTAAGTTTAAGAATTTCAATTTAAAAATTTTTGTTGTAAAATCTACTATCATGCATCAGAAATTATTGTTGTCCATGTGTTATAGCTTTACCTTTGAAACTATGTTTCTTCTTCCACTTATATGAGATCACTCCAAGTATTAGAATTCCCATGACTAGTATTGCAGAGCCGACTATGATTCCTGCTTGTTTTATTTTGCTGGAGTGCCTCTTTTTCTCAATATTATCTGAAAATGAGAAGTAGAGTCAAGGAACATATATTGTGACTTTTGATTATAACACCTCAAATTACAATTGAGTAGGAACCTAACTTCTGTTTTTACTAGCTTCATAAGTACTTGCAGCATGCCATGTATAATTCATGAAAAGAGAATTTATGAGCTTAGATAAGAAGAAATAAGGGTAAATATAGCAGTAGGGTGCAACTTTACAACATCTTAGTTTCAATGCAACCACCAAGTTTCCCATACTTTTCACACTGTTATTTCAATTCTTTAGCTTGTAGTTGTGTCAGACTTCACCAATCAAACATTCAAAAGATGTTCTTTAAGTTTTACAAATGTTGGTTCTTATCCCTAACTTGCTCTCCCTTCACCCCGAAAGCACGGAGAAAAAAGTATGAATGAACATATGCTATGGCAACTCAATTTAAAACGAGTCTTATGCTAGCTGTAAATGGGGAATCCCTTTCATTGTAGTTAGCAAGAACATTAATTAGTGAATTTAAGGAATTAAGCATGATGGTTGTTTATGAAATAGGACAAGATGGGAGTTTAGTTTGTCGTTTTCAGTTAGATACTGAGATTGTTATGGTTGTTCTGTGGAAGTACTGTGCCTGCAGGCCAGTAGCTACTAGTTCGAGCTTGTATTGTGTATCTTTCTTTGAATCAATTCACTGATTCATCCAAAACAGAAAAGCACCAATTGAAAACAAAGTGAAATAGGTGTACAATTTGTCCATTATTTATAATAAAAGAGAAAATCCAAAGCGAACTAACAACAGAAGTAAAAAGTACCTAGTTCTGAATTGGCCAGCCTTACATATATGTCTTGCCCACCCTGTGAGAATACTCTCATATCATTCAGGTTACCAAACCAAAGCAAGCAGCCATTTCCTTTTCCCCTAATATCTAAATTTGAATATGCTGTGCAAGAACAGTTTTTCATACACAATCCCTCACATTCCTTGAGGCTCATGGTCATATTAAACCAAGAAGAAGATGTGTCAGGCAATTTCACCCCCGTGTATTTCAGGAAGCCATCTCCATCATTGCATTCCAATTGAGTTCGTCGAAGACAACCATCAGACCAATCTACTGAATTCCAATCTTTTGGAGATTTGGACACGAAGCCTTCCAAGCATGCACATTCTGGAGAGCTATTGGCATTGCAGGTGGCATATGCACCACAGTAGGCATAATTTTCACACTGATCTACCTGGGATGTAGAGTAGAGATCCCAACTGTGTGTCCGATCCATCCACATGAAGCGTCCCATAATGCCTGATGGATTAAATACAACTCTTGAAAGGACTGAACTGTTCACGAGTGTGTACTCATAATATACCTCATTCTCATTCAACACAAATTCATACTCAAATATTGGATTCGGTCTTAACCGAGGATATCCTGTAAAACTAAGGCCATTCCATGACCCTGCTCTAGACTTTATTTTATCTCCCTTCATAGCAACTAGCTGTGGAAATCCATGAGTATCTATCCTTAATGAAAACTCGCCTAGAGCAGGATCTTCCGTGCTCTTCCAAGATGTTAAAAACCTGTCTAGACCTGTTACAAAGTTCCTTCCCAACTTCATTCCTGGAAGCAATGTATCGCAAGGATAATCAAAACTCTGCCACAAAAATTTCTCCAGGTCATTTTCATTACCATCTTTCACAACAAGATTTCCTGAATCCAAGAGCTGTACCACTGGACTTTCTGCAGCTCGTGACTTATTGGATGACCAAACATTACTATTTGTGTTGCTGAGAAGAACAATATCTCCTTCATGAGTGACCTTCAAAACTCCCAAGTGATTGTCAAGCGGAGTCTCTCTGTTGGCTACCCATACAACTACATCAGTAGATATCTTATACCATATTCCCAAGTATCGGCCTTTCAAATTACCCAGACTGAAGAATCCCAGTTCAAATTTTCCACCAGCTGAAACTAAAGTGTCACCATCTCTGATGGAATGGCTTGGAGTGATAGTGTCTAAAGTAGCAGAGAATGTTAATAAGGAGGATAAGAAAAAGTACACAAAAAAAGGTTTATAGACTATCATTGATTACCGGTCACGAATGTAATAGGTGGATTTCAAAACATAATAGCCTAAAATTTGTATTGTTTTCCTTTTAAAGTAAGGCTTACATGGAAATTACCTTTAATGAGCTTCATCCTCTTCTCTCATTCTTTTCAATATTATTAGGCTATAACGTGTCTCTTACGAAGATGACTATTTAGTTCATTGAAATGTAGGTGAGGGGAGGGAAGGAAACTCCAATGTAAAAAACTTGAAAGGAAATCAAATCTAAGAAATATTCAATCTGTGGAAATTTGAAAGAGCCTTGTAAACATCAATTAGTGGTTTCATATTTCCATTGAAAAGAAAAATGAGGTGTCGGGTCATACACGAAACTTGCTTCTAATTCTAATCCCAACTAATTCTAATTCTACCATTGGAAACATAATGTGTAGTGTGCAAAGACCAAGACTTGTAAGCAAGTTAATTTCAAGAAGAAGAAAAAATCTAACGAGTTCGCTGTGTATAACTTATGTCAGCTTTACATTTGATTAATTAAAAAAAAAAAAAAAAAGGCAAATTAATTGCAAATTGATCCCTTGTACTTTCAATTTTGTACCTTGATCTATTTTTAATGACAAAATTGATAATTTTGTCTTATTTACTGTCAATTTTAACCAATGGAAACTGGTCATTTGTTCATATTTATTTAAATTAGATTTAGGGACTAGAAACTGCCACATCATTTGAAAATCACTAACTTAACTCTAGCAGGAGGTTAAACTTTGTTAAGAAAACAAACATTAACTTTTTTTTTTTTTTTCTTTTTTAGTTACCAACGTTAACTCTAACGTTAAATAAACAAATGATTTCAATATCGTTTTGGTCCTCAATCTTTAATCTTTGTTTCAAATTGATCCCTAACTTTTCAATTGTGTCAAATTGGTCCTCAACCTTTCAATCTTGTGTCAAAATAGTCATTGCCGTTAAGTGTTAGATGGAAAATACTGACGTGGCTAACGGTTTATTTTTTATTTTAAAAATATCTGATGTGACATGCCAATTCAAATTTTAATAAAAAAAATATCTAACTTAAATTAAAAAGAAATAAATAAATAAAATCTGAATATCAAAATCTCATCGGTGGCAACGTGAGATTTCTTAATGAACCAGAATCTAGTTAAAAATACACCAATAATCAAAATATCAGGATTGATTGTTTGATCACTAAAACAGTAGCATAGGAACAAACTATCCACAAATTTTTAAACACAGAATACCCTTTAACCCAAAAAGGACCTGGAATGATATATAGGATTTATCACATAATCCAACCCCAAAAAAAATTTATAAATGAATAGTGAGCATTAATATGAAAACCCATATAATTCAAAAATTAAAGAAAGAAAAATAAAGAATTACGTAGATTCAATGATCAAATCAGGCAGCTATAAAAATAAAAAATTAATTAAGCAAACTAATCTAATCGAAAGAAGAAGAAGATAACACAAATAAAGAGTGAGCGAAAAAAGAGGGAGGGATAAGAAATATGTTGGGTCAGAATGATTTATACAGTACAGACAAAAGTCTCTGAGCCACTCAACAGTCAACACTACTCGCTTTTCTTTTTTTTCTTTTTTTTTTTTGGAACGTTTCTGAAAATTCTGGGTTTTCTTTCTTTTCTTTTCTTTTTTTAATTATTTTTTGTGTCAGAAATTTAAAGGTCTATTTACGGGGGAGAGGAATGAACGGAGGTGATGGAAGTTCAGGTGATGGGAGTTCACTGTTCGTACAGATGCGGAGGAAAAAAGAAATATATATATATATATCAAGATGGAAGAAGGAAAAAAAATTAATATTCAGAATTTTTTTTTTTATTATTATTATTTTTTAATTTGAGTTGAAATGCCACATCAGTAATTTTTAAAATTAAAAATAAACAGTTAGTCACGTCAACTTTTTCCATCTAACACTTAACGGCAATGACCATTTTGACACAAGGTTGAAAGGTTGAGGATCAATTTGACACAATTGAAAAGTTAGGGACCAATTTAACACAAAGGCCAAAGGTTGAGGACCAAAATGGTATTTAAACCTAAACAAATTGACGTTAACAACTCAGTTCTGGTTTGCTTCCATGGTCGGCAGAGTTGATGAGGACAAAGGCGCCGTGGCGAAGTTGAACGGACCACCGTCCAGGTCTGTCTCTCAATCCCCACCTCCACCCCCAATTTCTAAGGGTAATTCTTTTACTTTAATTCTTCTTCTTCTTTTTTTAAGCTTTCATTGATAAAGATAAACTGCCGTGTACATACAGTTTTGTTGGTTTTTTATTTTTTTTATTTTTATTTTTCACAAATAATACTCTAACTTGCCTTCTCCTCCACGACAATGATGATGATGCTATCGACATGAACCAATTGAAACAAAGGAAAAACTTAGATTAGCCATCTACCGCCCAGTGAATAATTCTTTTATTGTGTCGTATAGCCATATGGGGTTGATACTTTGATTTTGTATTTGCTTTTATAATTTATTTTATTTCATTTTTTTTTTTTTTGCTAAAACAAAGATTTTATTAACCAAGAGAACCAAGAGGAGCAAGATTATCTCAATTAGGATTTGTTAACTTAATGAAGCAGGTGTTCAACTGTAACACTGATTGGTTGTCAAGTTGTTTTCTTAAAATGTTGTTTCGTAGAAGAAATTAAAATGGTTTCAAAGGATGTGTTGGTCTTTACCAAATCAATTGTTTTACTGAAGGGCCAAATCCTCTAATAATTTAAGTTTCATGTACAAAAAAAAAAAAAGATGGTGAATAAGTTTTGTTCTATAAACATGGAATCCTCAAAGAAATATGAAGGTGGAAGTAGTAGAAGTACGAAATCTAATGAGCTAATAATCACCCCTCAATCGAAAAGTTGTAAGAGAGCCGCAAGACTAATGATATTGAAAATGGAGATTGCAAGACATGCACAGCAAAGGCGGCGCATTATCATGTACAAGAAAAGGATGGTGAATAAGTTCTGTTCTATAAACATGGAATCCTCAAAGAAATGTGAAGGTGGAAGTAGTAGAAGTACGGGATCTAATGAGCCAATAATCCTCCCTCAATCGAAAAGTTGTAAGAGAGCAAGACTAAATAGGCTAATGATATTGAATCGTTCTCGGGAAAGTTGTGCATATAGTCACTCAGTTGTTGGGCTCAATGGTGTTGTTATTACCACAACTACAGCTGCTCTGGAAGAAGTTGTGAGTCATCTTTTGCCTACTTCCGAGTTGGCAGGTAATAATACAATAATTTTAATACATGCTCTTATTTTGGTCATCATATATATATATATATATATATATATTTGTCCTTTGATTTATGTATATAATTATTATGTGATGAAATGGTAAGCATTAATGAACATTTATATATCAAAATAAGAAAGTTCACTACCTACAACACCATTTTAGCAACTTCTTAAAAGATTTCTTTTGATGGTGCTACTTTGTAAATAAGTCGACCACCTATAAATGTTGCTAATAACTGGTGTGCATGGACATCATAGTAAGTTTTTTTTGTAAACTGTATAAAAAAATTATATTATACAAGTTTGTCAAGGAATTTAGTCCACATTCTTGAAAGAAGATATTTGTGCAACTTGCAAGAAGAAGACTTTAATCATATAATCAAAGACAAATATGACACCACTTTGAACGAAGACTTAAAGGTATAAGGGCAAATCAAGATATCTAAGGGATAGAATTTTAGTGGTACTCATGAGATGAGGATTACTTTCTAACTTTGAAGTAAGGCTATCATATTCAATTTGCATCACTTAGAGAGAACCTTGTCATTGATTTAGAAAAGATCATCTATAGGCACAATTGCTATAATGGCAACCCTTTGCATCTCACAAGTATGTCACTTTTTTTTGGTAATAAGTGTGTCACTTAATAACTCAACCAACTCAGGGAGACAACCCTTTAGATTGGAACACCTTCTTGCAAATGAACTCCCAAGCTTTTTTCTGAAGGTAGAGTGGGTAGGTACACATGATAAAAAGTAGATTCTTTGTTAGAGGGTGCATACTCACTTTGGGTTGTGATCTAAGAAGCATGGACACGGATAAACATGGAGACGATATGACATATGACATACGACACGATGACATGACAATTCTTGAAAAATTAGGACACAGCACAGTGTTATTACGACAATTAATTAATTAATATTATCTTTAGCTATTTCTTATTTATTTACACCCAAATTTTATGTTTATTTTAAGTTTTAAAAATAAATAACAACTATCAAATCTTTAAAAATATATCTAAAATCAAAGGAATTCATTTTAATTTTTTTTTCTCCCAATATAATGAGGATTGCATGCAGGAGTGTTCTCAGCATATTCTACATGAACACGCCTGGGGTTTGTACTTTGTAATATCTGTGCTTTTTAGGTTGTGATTATTATTGTACTACCTTTGTCATTATAGGGAAAGCAAGTTTTGTATGTCCCCAAAATAATCTTGCTTATACAAAAAAAGACTTTTCTCTCAAAAAAGAAAATGTCCAATAATATTATATCATGTTTCCACTAACTAAATTTGCTCATCCATGTCCTTTAAAAGATGAATTTCAACTAAATGTGTAAAGGAAAAAAAAAATCATACCTACATGATGATCGTTTTGTCAATTCATGTAAACAAGCAGGGGCGGATGTAGTGTGTGACCAGGGTGGGCACGTGCCCACCCTGAAATTAAAAAAAAAAAAAAAAAAAAAAAAAAATTAGTAGCTATATATAAATTTAAAAAATATAGATTTGCTAAAGTGTCCACCCTCATTTTTGTTTTAAATTCTCATTTTTGTTACAGCAAAAAAAATTAAGGCCAAAATTACAGCAAAAAATTAAGGTAAAAAATTAAGGCCAAAACAACACATAGTAGGCATATATAAATCTATCAAAATTATAACAAACAATCCAAAAGATTCAAAATTACAGAAATCACCACATATAACAAATAACCAAATAACACAAAAAAGCCCAAATAACACAAGAAAAAGACCCAATAACATCCTCAAAAGCTCAAAAATGAAATTACAACAACAAACCAGCCCAGATAAATCATTTCTATTATTATTATTTTAAACCCTAACTTTAATCCCTCTCCTGCCCCGTTGCCCACTTACTGACTTACGGATTACCATTCGAGAGAGAGAGAGAGAGAGAGAGAGAGAGAGTTGAAGTAGCTCCGCCAGCAGCCAACTCGATCACAGCAACGGAACGACCCAGATCCGCTAGCTCCGCCAGTAGCCAGCTTGCTCAGATCCGCCAGCTCCACGCCACCGATCTCATTCCTAGACGCCTGGACCCAAAGCGGCGAAGCTCGACTGGTATTTCGCTCTCTCTCTCTCTCTCCTTTGCTCTCTCTGACCGTGACTAACTCTCTCAATTAAGTATTTAACTTTGAAATTTTGCCTTTATCCCTTTGTTTGATGTGCTATGCTGTGCTGTTTAACTTGTTTAACTTATTTAACTTTGAAATTTTGGCTTTATGCCTTAATGCCTTTGCACTTTCTGTCTTTCTCAGACAGTCTTGGTGAGTGGTCCGAGTGACCATGTGAAGTGGTCCCCAAACTGCTCTCTTTTCCCCTTTTTATTTTTTTATTTTTAAGGAGAACAGGACTGGTCAGTGATTGTGTGAATATCTTTTTTCTTTTTTATCATTGTGTAGTGTACTAGAGTGTGGACTAATGTAGGTTTTGTGATTTGTGAATTGTATTTGTGGCATATAAAAAAATTTTAAAATGTTAAATTTATAATTTATGATGGGTTAGTTTTATTTTATGATAAGCCTATTGTTTGTTACTTTTTGTTTATATAAACAATGTATTTCGACTGTTGGCCTTTTTTTATATTATATGTATTAAAATTTGAAATTAAAAGACAAAAGGTGCCCATCCTGAACGAAATTCCTGGATCCGCCTTTGTAAACAAGCAAATATGACCTTTAGTTTTCAGTTCCATATTTTTTTTCTTTTTTCTTTTTTATCTCAAATTGTACCTCGTCCTTCTCCTTCATATATATTAAGGAGAAAAAAAAATCCATCTAAGAAGTTTTGAAGATATTGTTTTTGGGCAATGTTGTGCCAAAAGTTTAAGAGGGTTTGGCAAACCACAAAACCATATCAACTAAGAACAAAATAACTGATTTAATTGTTTTTAGTTTGATAAATTTTTTAGTTCAAAAAACTAATTCAAAATGGGAAAAGATATATTCACATATAAAAAGAGTTTAACTTCGAAAACAAACTCTCCAAAATCAAAATTTTAAATTTTAGTGTTTTGGCATACATAGTCCCACAAAACATAGTTTTAAATCTGACGACATGAATTGCATGTTAATCAAAAATGGTTCTACCACCTGAGCGCTAGCTAAGTTTGTTGGCCAGGAGGCACGAGGTTCTTGGCCTGACTTGATGTCTCTAGTTCAATCCTTGGGTGAGTCACTTTGACTTACCTTGTTGCATGTAAGGAAATTTTTGTGTGGTTGGTGCATGCAATTAAGGGTTTACTCTCCAAGGGTGACTCCAAAGGGTTCTACCTTGAC